>JAJFZI010633579.1:0-12142 GCA_022379055.1 Anilios bituberculatus
CTAAATCCTATGAAAAATGGTTAAGGAGCTCAGTATGTTTAACTTAAAAAAAGGAAGGTTAAAAGGAAAGATGCCAGCAGTCTTCCAGAAGTTGATTGAAATGCTGTCTCAGGGAAAATGGCCTGGACTTATTTTCCATAGCACCTGATGGTAGGTCAAGAACCAATGAGGGAACGTTTTTCAATGGGGGATTCCCATTCAATATAAGGAGGAATTTCCTGACAATGAGAGCCACTTAAGCAGTGGAACAGCTGCCTCTTTCAAGAAAAGATTTGTCAGAGATGATATGAAGACTCCAGCCCTGAGCAAGAGGTTGGTCTAGAAGACCTCCAAGAACCCATCCAACTCTATGATTTTATGATTTTTTTCAGAGTTTGTGTCACTTTGCATATTTTGTCACTTGCCCCCTCCCACAGATGCCAAGCTCTTTGGGGAAAAGACAGAGCTCTAAATATATGCCAGTAAATCATAAAAATAAAAAACCTTTTTCCTGCCCACTTTCAAAGACCAAAGCTGGTTCCAAAAATCCATAAAATGTGCCATGGAGACCCCTGAGTTCCAAACAAGTGCTTGCTGGCTGTCACAGACTTTTTTCCACTAACATATGTGTTATAATACCTTCGCTTGAAAAAAAACAGTTCTCTAGCCAACCCAGATCTTATGCCAATTGCACGGATGCCAGTCTTAGCAACTTCAGCATTATGATACATAATGATACAAAAGTCCCTCCTTTCCACGTTCATTCCTTACTTTGCCCAGTGATGTTTCGACACTGTCCTCAATAACTGCCAAACGTATCGAAATTTTTGACATTCTGCAAAGAGGAGTCTAGCTCTGGACTGTAGAATTGTTCGGCAGTCACTAACTGCATATTATGTACTAAATTACTGCAATAAATATCTGGCACGCACCACCTCCTACTCAAAAGACGGGAGCCATGAGTAGATCGAGAAGGAGGGCATCTGTTCCCCAGCATTCTTAGTTACATCTCCAAAACAGGATGATCATACATTTTGCTGAAAACAACTAGGCTAAAATAAGGACACACAGTTTCCCTTCTGAGAGCACATTTTGCTTGGCCTTATGCTTTGGAAATTTTCTCCTTATCTATGAGTTCTGATGTAAAATATTAAGTGGATAAGCATTACTGATTTGACATTGGTATTTAACATCCCGTGCTAGTTAGTATCTGATAATACTGATTAATGGACATGCAGTATTTCATGTTACAGTATTAACTGATAGCAGTCTTTGTGGTAACAACTGCATATAAAGGCATTTAGCACTGACAAAAAACCCTGCAAGATGATACATTGGTGATGACTAGTATTCAATAGTGTTTATATTATATTATCGGATAGATGACAGTATAGGTTAGGCAACTGAGAACCCACATTTGAAACCAGCTAAAGAAGTCACAGTCAAAAACTAAAGATGTAAAATACTGAAACTCTAAATTGAGAAATGAAATGTCCACTTTCAGAACTTAAACTATAGATGTTGAATTGTGTGGTTATATAAGCCCCAACATTAAACATAGTGCACTAACTTATAGCAAATTATCAAAATAGAGGGTATTAGAAACTTTTGCATAGAAGTTGGATGAGAGGTTACCAGCAAATTCCAGGGCTGTAAGTTAGAATGGGAAGATAAAGAAACGTCCTAGAAGTGCCAAAAATGTCATAAGAACCTGAGTTTTCTAAAAGGAGCTTTTATCTTTTTAACGTATAGTAGCAGACATCACTTTAAGGCTGTTACATCTGGGTAACAAAGCACTTTTTCCAAAATTACTTCTTACTTTTAGTCAAAATAGGAAGCTAAATATCTATACTGCACATTTTTTAACACTTATGTAAGACATAAATATAAAGCTGCAAAATTCATGTCATTATGAGAAAATTTAAAAGAAAACAATTTTGGGCATTGTTTTTTTTTTTTTTTTAAATACAATTAAACTTTGTTGTTTCAGCTCTAGAATTTCAATCAAGTTCTTGTCCAAATTATCTTTTTGTAACTTAGTTGAGATGACATCTCCAACTTTCTTTCCACAATTCAGGGAATTCTAAACATTGCAGTTCTAACGTTTTAGAAAGCTTTGGGTTTGAAAAGTTTTTGTTCTCTCCCAAATAAGTAGTCTATAACAAAACTTAACTTCTTAGAAAAAGTCCAGTTTTCAGTGTTCCTTTATCGATATGTAATTGTTCGCATAACTCAGAATTCTGCAGTATTTCAACCAGACTAATATTGTTCAGATAACTTATTCCAGATTAATAGTTGCCTACAGAAACAACTATAATATTTCAGAACACTTCTTATCATACTGAAATGCTAAGTATGTCTCTTCTGGATTCCTGGCATTGTCACATCTCCTGTACTTTTTAAGGAGCTGGCATTAAAAAGTCATTGCATTGGTCCAAATGGAACACCAGATGAATACATTTGTAATTTGTTGAATGTTCAGGTTTTAACGATGTCAGTTCCAAACCTAATATTTTTGAATCCTACAATCTGTTTCAACACATAGCACAGGATGCATGTTTCCATTAAAATGCCGTGACTGGAGAATAATCTTAAACCAATAATAGCACATTTGCAAGTTAAATAATGATAATCCCAGTTATTTTACTGGTTTAACAATACATTACTGTTTTGGTCCTTTCCATTACATAGAAATATTTAACCAGTGCTGCTGTGTGTAAAATACACATTATTCATAAAGTCTTACCACTGACGCTGTAAAATTGTTGCTCCATTAGCTATACTCTGTATTATCTATGGCTACTGTTACATTTCATTAGTACTGTATACCCTGTTAATTCAGTCCAAACTTATGCAGATGCACACTTAGACACACACAGACATCTCCTATCATGAACAAATGTTCTACTGTATCAGATTAAAGGAAGCCTATTTGTTCAAATGGATGCTTGGTTGGCTGATACTCTGAAAAACAAACTGATTTAAGAAGAGAAATGATTATAAAATTTTACTTCACAATCTTTTTTCCAGATAACAGCTATTCATAATTAAAAGACTATGGAATTCATGTAAAGTTAGCAGCTTAGCCAAAGAGCATTATGCAAAGAATAATACATGAAAATAAAGATGCAGGATTCACTCTTCCAATGATTGTCATTGAACATTAGTAAACATTCACAGTATGAAGTCTGTCAGAATTTCTCCAGCATATAAAGTAGTGCAAAAAAGCAATCCAGTCACTTTTCCACATCCAGACCATGTTAAATGATTTTCTTCTTAAATTCTTCCACATATTACTTAACAAATGCTTCAAAATCTCAAAAGACTATTATAAAAATAAACCATTTCTGGGGCTCAATAACATCTTCAACAATTGAATATCCATTTAAAAAATATCAATCCATCTTTAAGCAAATTAAGGTTAAATTTGGACTTTTCATAGAATAAATTATCCCACAAAATTCTTAGCATTTTAAAATCAAAAACTATGGAATCCACTGGATTATGATAGCTATTTTAAAGCATTAACAAATGAATACATGGCTACTGAACTTCATTGTTTCTTACATAGTAAATACCTTGAAATGCTAATTTTTACCAGTGGGCAGCAAGTGAGGCAGATAAACAAAACATCTTTAAAAGTAAAATTGTCTCCCTTATGTGCAAAACACCTGCATTCTAGTAAAAATATAATCTTTGAAACTACTTCTGGTAAATCTCCCTTCTCAAGGTATATCATTTACTTGGTATGTAATACAAGTTTACTAATGCTCTGTAATTCATGGTTAACCAGCAAGTGGCATATTTCTATATGCTTGTTTAGACACCTGTTTGCATATTTCATTTTTTAACTGCTGCACACTTTAATGCATAAATTGGTTGGAAACACACAAAGTTAAACATCTGTTTCCACAGACTTTGCATTCACACAGTTCTGCTTCGTGGTCTCCTTCCCATTCCCTGTCACCTGACCCTTTTTCTCCTTTATATAAAAAGATTCCTTAATCCCTTCCTCCATCTCCAGATATTCTGATTTGACCTCTGTGGAAGAAGATGATGAACTTCGGAATTTCTTGAGTATTGTTGGGAGGTATGGACAACTGACTGCATTTTGCGTCAACTGTGTCTGTTCTTCATTGTCAGTCTCTCTGTGGTAAAAATAGTTGAAGTTGGAGACAATCACTGGCACTGGTAATGCAATGGTCAACACACCTGCAATGGCACACAGGGACCCAACAATCTTCCCACCCACAGTTATGGGTTTCATGTCCCCATAACCAACTGTAGTCATGGTCACCACAGCCCACCAGAAGGCATCAGGGATGCTCTGGAAATGGGTGGAAGACTCGTCAGCTTCTGCAAAATAAACAGCACTGGAAAATAAAATGACTCCAATGAAAAGGAAAAAGATCAAAAGCCCCAATTCCCTCATGCTGGCCCTGAGAGTGTGACCCAGAATCTGCAAACCCTTGGAGTGTCTGGAAAGCTTGAAAATGCGGAACACCCTGACGAGACGAATGATCCTTAAGATGGCAAAAGACATGGCCTGTTGACCGTTACTGCCCTGTTGCTGGGCCAAGTCAGTACCCAGGGTGATGAAATAAGGCAAGATGGAAACAATGTCTATGATGTTCATAATGTTCTTGAAGAAAGCCGCTTTGCTAGGGCAAGCAAAGAAGCGCACCATAAACTCAAAGGAGAACCAAATAATGCAAACTGTTTCGACAATGAAGAAGGGGTCATTAAAGACCGTAAGCCCCCCACTTTGCAGTTGAAGGGTCTCATTGAAATTCTCCAAGTTCTGGGTCAAAATGAGCTCTTTTTCATCCCTAAATTCTGGCAGTGTCTCCAAGCAGAAAATGACAATGGAGATTAAGATGACCAGCACAGAGACTATGGCAATGATCCTGGCTGGGCTGGAGCTCTCTGGATACTCAAAGAGCAGCCACACTTGTTTCTTGAATTCACTTTCAGGCAACACCTTATCATCTTCTTCCTTGACAAAGCCTTCATCCTCTCTAAACTTGAGCATGGCCTCTTCCCCAAGTTCATAGAATTTCACTTCCTCACTGAAAATGTCAAACGGCACATTGACTGGCCTTTTCAGACGCCCTCCAGACTGATAGTAGTATAAAATGGCATCAAAGCTGGGCCGGTTCCTGTCAAAGAAATATTCATTTCGTAGTGGGTCAAAGTACCGGCCCCGCTTTGCTGGGTCTCCCAGCAGTGTTTCTGGGAATTGAGCCAGGGTCTTCATCTGGGTTTCAAATCGCAGGCCAGACACGTTGATTACAATCCTTTCACAGCACTCGTACTCACTATAACGAACTGAGCTGTAGCCCCCAGGGCCCACACCATCCTCAGGAAGTTGCTCTGTAAATGAAAATTCATCTTCTCCATCCTCATTGTTGAAGTAGAATTTTCTTTCCTTGTCTTCTTCATTTTCTCCATCTGGATCATCCTCTTCTTCTTCCTCCCCCTCCTCCTCCTCCTCCTCCTCCTCCTCACTCAAGTCCCTTAGGATTTTCTCCTCTGAGCCACTAAGTGGTAACAAGTCTGAACAAGGGAAAGAGGCACCAAATTCACGGCCACCAAGACAATGTGTTGTTTTCCTTCTCTGCTTCCTTCTTCTGCTGCTTTGATAAGAGCCACTGTGTGATGCATTTCCACCATGGGATGAGGAGGAAACCCCACAACTCTGCTCTTGATGGTAATGATGATAAGGACCACCTCCCCCTGCAGAAGCCCCCGTCTCCACTGCTGCTGTTGCAGCTGCCACTGCTGCTGCTGCGGCTGCCCGCGACTGTGCTAATCGCTCTCTTTCTCTGGCCCTTGCTTGGGCTGCATAGCCATAGGGCATGTGGCTGTTGCAGCCAGAGCTCTCTGCACTTACCATGGCTACCTCCATCTTGTATCTGTTAGTTTAGAAGATTCAGCAAGGAAGATAAACAGATGTTTTTCTCAATAGTCATCACCTGATGATTTGCATGAGAAGAGCAAGATCACCGTGGCTTGCGAAACAATTTCTTGGAAGCATAGGCCTGTCACAGTATCACTCCAAATACTTCTCAGATGCAAGAGTTCCATGTTCTGTTCGCTGCCCAGAATGTTTGCCACAACCTATTGAATGGTGTTTGTCCAATTACAGAAAATAGTCCTCTGGTGTCATAAGGAAATATTCCTGGACCAAGTCCTTCTGCCTTAGAAATTCCACTGCTGAAGGTATTTTTCACTGGTTTAGGGAAAATCCACAAAGCCAAGTTCATGATTTTTTTTTGGAACAAGTTGAATCAAGCAAGCAGTGGACCTAAGGAAAATAAGAAAGGCAGCTGTTCTCAAACAAAACAAAACAAAAATATCTTGATCCTTAGAACAACCAAGTGCAAAACAGAAGGTATTTTCACAATTGCCTAGCAGTGAGATTGCAGAGGATTACGTTATTTAAAAAGTTGAAGGAACTTTCCATGTTCACTTTGTGCACACAGTGAAGAGGTCTTAGCACACCCACTTTCCCCAGTCTGTCAACAGTGTTTTAAGCTCAGGAAAATATTACCCAGGCGGCGGCAGAAGCAACTGTAGCAAGAGAAGGAGGATGAGGAGGATGAAAAGCTGATTCTCTGTTTCCCATCTGAGAAAAGGGAACAGATCGTTCTTTGGTTATCCTCATGCAGCTGAAGCATTTAACCTAAAGTACAAACATTAAAAAGGAGGGTGGGAAGGAGAAAAGGATGGGTCATAATCCAGAAATACGAATGATGCTCTTTTATATCAAGGAATTCAGAAGTGCCTACTTGCAATAGTCATCATTTCCCTTCACTCTACTCCCACTCCATCCTTAATTTCTCAGTAGGCATCTATCTATAGATAGTTTTAAAAAAACGTGAAAAAAATGCAGGCACATACACACCCACATTTCACTCATTTATTACTAATAGGTGGGTTTTGAGTGATATCTACATTGCAATGGGCAGGTAGCCTTGCATTACATAATATAAATGGGCATAACTCGTTTATAGCAGAGGTATGAATGTAAAATAAATATAAACATTGCTAGAAACACAGCTTGGTATGATTTGTGCCTGCATATACTGTGCCTGTATATATAATTTCATATATTTGGCTTTATTTCCATTCCAAAGATATTTGTCTGTCTTTACAGTAGGTGATTCAATTGGCATTAAGCATGCTGAATAAAACAGTTAAGATGTGTTAATACTATATTGTTTGCATATGTATTGATATAATATTGGACCTATAATTATTATCATGGATTGTTTACATGTATGTAGGCAACATAATGCAGGCATTTTTTCATAGCCAGGAATGGATGTATAATATCCTTAGTAATAATATGCATAAATGCCATCATAATTTATCAACAATACATGCATTGTCAAATATTTACACCAAAACGTACAGCATTGATGTCACCTTGCAACTACATCTTTAGAGTGCCGTGAATTAAAATGTTCTGAAATACTTTCAAAATCCATTTCCCTACCATATCTGTCTCTGAAAACGAACGAAAGCAATTTTCACCGAGAAGGGAAATGTATGGAAATACAGTATTCTAGAGATGAGACAATGGCAGAGGAGAT
Organism: Anilios bituberculatus; assembly: GCA_022379055.1. Classification (NCBI taxonomy): domain Eukaryota; kingdom Metazoa; phylum Chordata; class Lepidosauria; order Squamata; family Typhlopidae; genus Anilios; species Anilios bituberculatus. Next base: position 7,578 of record JAJFZI010633579.1, read on the forward strand.
ATTTTAACATGCGTAGAGGCACATACACACTTAGCATTTCAAAACATGCTTCAGAAGCAAGCAACCTTTTAAAAAGCTGTAGCGCTGCGCAGAGCAAAATAAGCCCCTCGGTATATCATGCAAGGGGCACAAAACATCCCTCTCTACTTACCGCTTTAGGCAGCGACAAAGAAGCGCTCGCAGTCTGCAGAGAGAGAAAACTGGGAGGGGGAAATTCTCCGAGCAACCTGTTTTCACAGGTCACAGGTGTAACTCCCAGGGAGGGGCGGATTTTATAGGCGGATGAGCGGTTTGTTCTCTTCGCCTCTATCGAGCGCGACGCGAGAATCGTTGCCCGCCGCACGGTCAGCGAAGCACCAGCCAGGCTTTGCTTAACAGAATTCAGGAGAGGGACTCAAAAGACCTTTTTTTGGCTTCTTCGGTCTTGACAAAATCCAGCCATCAATGAAAGGGGAGAAGGAAACCAGATTCCAGTAGAAAGAAAAGGGGGGCGGGGGAGAGCGAGAGGAGCGTGTTACGATCTGCTGCTACCTATCAGTTCAAGGATGCGGAGGCTGCTGCTGCTGCTTCTCGCTGCCCTTTCGACGCCCTGCTTTTGAGTTGAGCAATTGTTGCAAATCACCCGTTCAAAATAATCCTTCGCACGCACGGATCGAGGCAGGCTGTTGCTATTGTCAAATAACCTGAGCCGCGCTGCTTAGCGGCGTCCCCTCCCACCCGGAGCTCACGCACGCTTCGAAGCTGCAGACCGCAGCCCAGCGGCTCGGGTAATTTCAGCGTCTGAAGTCTCTGGGTTGAGTGGCAGGGCCCACTTGTTGCTCTTGTTTTGGACCTTTGTTTGTTAAACCACCAGCCTCCGGTCTCTTCTCTTCCCCCCTTCTCCCCCCAACACAAACCGAAGTCCGAGGAAACTAGGAAATATTCGATAAAGGCTTTGTCGGGATCAGTATGAGGAGTCACCACCAAATATTGTACGTGCGTCCCTTGGCCTTTCCCGCTTCCCTGTTGCAGAATTCTCAATCATCCTGTATTTGCAATATTCACTGAAGGACAAACGGCTGAGCTGGGTCTGATTTACTGTATTCCCCAGGTTTCTAAGCTCTCTATTGGCCTCTAGCGGCAAGTACCCTCATCCACGGAAACCATTGACATTCACATCCCCATTAATTCTTTGCTCCCTTGGAACCCCATCGACTCTTTCTCTCCTCATTTGTAAGCATTCACCTTCAGTATTCAATCAACGTCATTTTTGAGTGAAACATTTCAAAACTATTTCTCTTCCTCCTCCTTCTTTACCTAACATCATGTTTCCAAAAAGTCACCCTCATAAAGCCACCTTATATGAGCTGCAAAAACCCAAACAATTGCGAGATGGCAGCAAAGCCATACAAAAAACTATAACTCTTTCTTTCCCTCTGGGACAACAGTCAGACCTTGTAGTTGTAGTAGTAGAGAGGACAGTAAAAGGGGAATCTGGTAAAAGTCAGGCAAATTAAATCCTGTATAGAAGGTCCAGAGTTTGGTGGCCAACATGTCTAAGTAAGGATAAAAATTCCTTCATTAATTCAGTCAGGGGCAGATTAACACCTTTAGATGTCCTAAGCACTTAAGCACTTAAAGATTTCAGTGCCTCCCTATATATGTAATTCAAAATATNNACAATAATAAATCATAAAATAAATATTTATTTTTCACAGAAAAAAAATGGGTGCCTGCCCTTCCCTTGAGGCCCTAAGCACATGTTTGGTGTGCTTAATTGTTAAACCAGCCCTGAATTCAGTACTACATTAGGTGAATTAATGTTCTTTCACAGTATAAGATAACTTCTTGTGTTTCTAAATCTCTGAACGAATGATTCACCTATTTCCAGATTTAGCAGTAATGCCACAGTTGTGAAGAAAGACTGCAAAAAAATGTTAAAAATGTTTGTTTTCTCAGGAAATGTGTGACAGGAATGTTAATCTTTTAATTCATCTGAACCATTCATATATATATATATATATTGCAGGGTGATTTATGAAGCAAATTGCAAATAAGAAATATGATAAAACAAACAGCAGATATAACTATGAATACAGTAACATGAACAGTAAAGAAGTATTATCTAGCATGATAGATAATTTGGCATGAGCATATGATGTCATTTTAAAAGCTGGAAAAATGCAAGTGTTTGTCCGGTACCTACAAATAGCAGATTGGCACCAGACCTTTGGGGGGGGGAGGGGGCAGTAAAAGGGAGTTTGGTAAATATGTCGCCACAGAGGTAAGCAGAGAAGGCATTCACTAGAAATACCTGGCCAGCTGCTATGGAAAACAGGAAGGTACATAACTTTCAAATCATTGGGGGCTTTAAAATCAGAACCTAAACCTGCAATTTAAAATAGCTTCAGAAGTGAATCTAGTTAAGCTTTCAGGGAGGGAAGGGGAGGGGAGGGAGCAGTATGGCTTAAGATAAAAATTAGATTTCAAACCTATCTTGCTTAAAGCAATATTGTATACTTTGCCTGCTGAAATATTAGGCAGAAGTAATAATGCACTGTGAGTCCAAGCAACATAGAAAAAAAGCAGAGCAATGCCTTATAATGAAAACTTAAAACTCTTTTAAGAGGGCAGATTTTTCTAGAGTTTTATCCTGCATGACTTTGGGCCAGTCACTCCCTCTCAGCCCCAAGAAAAAGTTAATGGCAATCTTCTTCTGAAAATACTGTCTAAAAAACTGTATGGACTTGTTGGTGTTGTCACCAGGTATTACATCTGATTGGAAGGCCAAAAAAAAGCACCTTCTTTTAATGGAGGCTGTCATACTTTGATAGATTGGGACCCAAGTATATTATACTATTATACATGTTAACTCCCCAAAGAGACTACAGCACCCTGAAGTCGATATGGTACAGTCCCCTATATGACAAAATCATCCCATCTTTGCTGCCTTCACCAGGAAACAGGTGCTGAAACTGGATTTCTGCATCCAAACTCATAATTTGAAACCCATTCCATTAAACCTTGGATTGCAACCAACCCAGTCTAATGCCAAAAGACAGAAGGACTCACTATGTTTAGCATGCCTTCAGAAAAATAAAACCGTGAACAATCCTGAGGGATGGCACTCTATAAAAACCAAAAGTAGTAGATAAATATTATTGAGCCTCTGCTGGTTCTAGCATTCATGAGCTAGAAATTGCACTGCACGCTAGCAATGAGAGGTGGGGAGGAAAGAGAGGAAGATTTGCTTCTCAGAACAATTCTGTTCCTGACAAATCCAAATGGATGACTGCCGGAAAATCCCCGTTATTTTTAGTAATCCTGGGTATGAGCCAGCCATGCTTAACTTTCAGCCCCCACTGATTTCGTTGGAAGAATATGTTTGATTAAATGTGCTAAAGTGTGTGCTTAAATATCTCTAGTTAAAATCAATGGCACTTTCAAGTATCCAATATTGGCTCGATTACGTCCTACATTTGATTTTATCATATATCATAGAATTGTAAGGTTGAGAGCAATGTTAGAAATAGTTGTCTTAGAGGTAACGTTTCCGTTCTTGCTATAAGACATATAGACTCCTCAGCTCTACTTTCTTTCACAAGGGTATAAAGTTTTGAATTAAATATAAATGATAAACTGACAGACTGCTAAATAGGAGATACATTTATTTTTATTCAAATACTTTTTTTAAAAATGAAGCTTTGGTGCAAGACTTTAATAACTCAAATACATGCCTAATACTTATTTCATGGCATAAAACAGGAATCGTATATGAGTAGACTCTGCGTTCTGTTTTGCTAATTAAAAAAAGAAAACCTACCTCATATTTTTGTAATGTCCATCAAACTCCTTTATATTAAACAGTTCGGCATATAACATATCATAATTAATCATCTTATGCCATGGCATTTTAAATTTTTTAAAAAAGCTTATTTCTCCATAAAGATGAAGAAAATAAAACACCAAGGTGAGTGTGTTTAAATCAAATATGCTTGTAGATAAACAAGATATAGCTAAAACACCCAGGGAAATGTAATCAAGTTGTTATTGTTTTGTTATTATTGTTGGCTGCTTAGGATGGTGAAAAGTTGCAAAAGTTATACATGCATTTATTATTGCAGAAGTCACAACAATAAATGCAATATATAACTTTTTATTAAATGCTTTCACTATTTCTAGGGGTATGTTTGCAAAAGGAAGGGAGGGAGGAAAAGATACAGAGAGATCAGGGTTTTTTGACTGAAACATTTCAAAACTATGATGCTGAGGGACATGTCCTGCCTGCTTTCTTTTCTTTGCAGAAACTGTATGACAATCACTGACCAAACTGCTGAGCTGGTTCCCAAGCCACTTTCCTTGTCATCATATAATTTATCTTGCCAGTCTCACAGCACTTGCAGAGAACTTCTGGCCCAGAGCCATGTGACATGAACAGAGTTTTCCAGGGCAACCACCATAAGAACATAAGAAACGCCTAGTTGGATCGAACTTTTGGTCCATCTAGTCTAGCATTCTGTAACCACAGTGGCCCACTGGCCACCCAGGGGAAACCCAGGAGCAACAAAGTCTGACTGGCACTGCTC
>JAJFZI010633715.1:80-10658 GCA_022379055.1 Anilios bituberculatus
GGTGCGATCGCACCTGGAATAATAACATATTGTACAGAGCCTTTGAAAAAGGAAACAAGGTAAGAAAAAGTAAAGTCAGGAAGAAGCAATTATTTCTATTAAACATAATTTAGTGAAGTACTAGGATTGGATGTTTGCTTCAAACCTTTTCAAAAAATATGGCTTTTAAGGAAGAATCTGAAGTAAGGAAAACGGAAACAGGTGTTTTTGGAGGCAGTGCCAGGCTTTAGGGGCAGAAACAGATTTACGAACTACGAAAGTGGTAGACCAGAAAATTACAGGAACAGATGTTTAAGAATATAAGATCAGAAAAATAAGATAGGCAAACCAAATTCCTAGGTTTTTAAACAAGAATGAGAAATATGTACAGGATTCTAGGAAGTCAGTACAGTGACTGACTTACCGTTAAGTCACCTTTTCCAAGCAACGAGGGAATAATTTTGCTTTCAAATGCTATTATGAGAATTAGAGGCAGTTAAGAAAAAGACCATGAACAATGTCTTTTAAGAAATTGCCCCTAAAAGGTCAGCAAGGGAGAACCACTTTTTAATAATATAATGACCAAAGGCTTCCAAGCTGATGAAGCAATGAGGCACACAGATTAAAATCCAATTAATGAGTCTAAAATTGAGTTGCAATTTAATGTATCTAAATAGACATATTGCTTTGCTTAAGCTTGCAATCATTTTTCTACTTATTTGCCACACTAAAAAATGAGGCTTCATTCTAGATAAGCATGGATAGAATCTGAGCAGTTAAAAAGGTAATCTGAACTAAAAGTGGATGATAAAACATCTGTTCCTTCGTATTGACTTCCCACCGCTTGGCTACTTAGTGCCACGCCTCAATCTCTAAAGCACGCGAGTTAGGCCTCCCAAGAATTGCCTCCTTCCTCCCACCTTGCATTGGTTACCTTCAGATGTCAATCTTTACTCCTCCCTGAGTGCGACCCCATTGGCTGTGTCGATTTCTGTGGGGAGGGGGCAAGCTAATTGAAGAGCGTCAGTTGGAGGGATTAAAAAAAGTCTTGCCTCCTTTGAAACACCGCCCTCCATTAGAGTGTCTATTGGTGGAAACGGGATCGCTGTCAGAGCAAACGCCTGCTCTTATTGGCCGACAGTTCAGCAAGTGGATGTTTCAGACCTTAGCGGTGGCCGCTCCCTCCCGGCTTGAAACCTCGCTGCTGCCGGTGAGTTAAGGCGTTGAAGCTGGAGCAGCGCGGCGGGTGGGGCGCTGGGAACTTTGAGAGGGGGTTGGTTACCACATCTGTCCTTTGTACCGTGAGAAACAGGAGTCGCGGCGGCATCTTAATCCTCTAAGCTTTCACCAGATTCAGGTGAAGTCCCAATTCAGGATTGGAGCGGACAAGGACGGGAAACGTACAATGCGGCTTTTGGTTTTCAGTTTGGCGCCGGCGGGTTGAGGTTTATTGAGAGGCGGGCGGGTGTGGCTTAAGTTCAAGAATCTCTTTCTTCTGGCAAGTGTTCTGGAATCCAAGAAGTGCCACCCATTGAGGGCACTGACTTTGGGGGAAGGCGTAGTCTTTATCTTCTCTGCTAGGAGGTTGGGATTTCCAGGCGCAGGGCCAGGTGAACATTTATTGTTAACGGGTTTTTTTTGCGGGGAGGAGGGCTTTGATGTGGTAGCATATGGCTTAACGCTCCTTTCTTTCTACTTCATCCTTCCCGCCTGGCGATAACAGGGCAGAGAGAAATTTCAACCACGCAGCCCGAGGAAGAACAGCTGGTCAGGTGGTTTTTATCCCTCGTTCACCTCCTGTTTGATTATCAAGCCTTCTGCTACAGTGCTGCTGCTGGATTTTAACCTTTAACGAACGGTTAACCCTGCTTTAATCTCGCGTTCAGTTTGCAATTGGGATCCCCACTTAGCGCCTCCTCCCATCAAGTATATTTTAAGGGCATTTTCGGAAATAACGGGTAGAAGACCGCATGGTAGCTGTCAGGTCTCCTGCCTGAGTCACGGGCTGGCAATCTTATTGCAGGCATTGCAATGGGCTTGGCTTCCGCCCGCGGAGCTCCACTTCCTCATTCGGTTGGCTCTGGGTTCGTCAAGCCCGGAAAGGAGAGGGAGCGACGGGGCAAGACGAAGCTTGTTAGTTAGAGCCTGTGGCTTACCCCATTATTAAATCGGACCAAATCCTCTCTCTCTTCTAGCAAGCTTTTACTTTTTCCTTTGTTTGGTTTATTAAAGACGGTGAAATAGGCCTTCTGAATCTTTTCTTAACTGGTAGGATTCTGCATGTATAAAGCTGAGCTAGGAATGAGCAATTGATCTATTTCAAAGCAAAGGTGAAGTGGGAAGAACTATACTGGACTTGTTATTTACATGCTAATACAACATATGGTATAGTTTGAGTGAAGAAAAAGTGTTTTGGAATGTTTAGTTTTTGGCTATCCTTACTTGACATCACTTGCTCTTGATGCAGTGTGGTCCTGATGCCTGAAGAGAGAGATTTTTGCATTTGTGTCAGGAAAATAAGATAGAGGAATGTCTTTTATGTGTATAATTTAATAAGTCATAATAACATGACTCCTATGTTTCTATTGTCGGGTAATTCAGAGTTCTCTTTTCTGATGAATTTTTGTGTTTGAACTTTCTTGCTGATCACTCTTAAGCTGTGTAGGTAAAAAAATGGGGTAGTAAGAAACATCACCCCCTTTTCAAGAAAAGCTAGTATATGAACATTGATTCCTGGATTAATATAATCCTATAAATATAGTTTCTTTCCTCAAGCATAGGTGTGATATAACTGACTCCAAAATAACAGCATAATCCGTTACTGCTTGTATAAAGGTATGTTCTGACCTAGTCACCTAGTGGATTTCCTTCCTTTGCCATTATACTGAAAATTGCAAACCTTTGCTCAGGCTCATACTGTCTGACTCATGCAGTTGCAATGTCTGGAGTTTTGCACAGACTAATACAGTTTGATACATGAGGTTGCTGTCTGGAGATATGGTGCTAAAAATTATATATTTAATTGATAGACAATACTTAAAAAGCCAATTCATTAGCTTTTGAATGACTGGAAAGTCAACATAATCAACTTGTTTTGGGGTCAATAATTATGTATATTGACGGTTGGTATGAGCTAACTAATGGAGTTTGGAGAATACAGTAGTGTTAAATGTTTTGTTTATGTTGTTTTGGAAACTATTTAAGAGGTCACCTTGTTTTGGAACTGTTCTAGGATCTTTGGTGGACCTTGAATGGCAGTAGGATTAATTTAAGACAGTATAGATATAATAAATCTTAGGTATTCATTGATAGTAAGAAAGTTAAGTTTGACTCCACCACATGTGTATTCTGCTAAAAGTGATTTGCTGTTGCTACTTTTTGAGAATTTTGTTTTTACGTTTGAGTGTAATCTGGTATGCAGCCCTAGAATTTTCCTTAATGGTCTCCCCCAAATACTAATGAGATCCAATGCGGCTTAGCTTTTCAACAGGTGAGGTTGACTAGGTGCTTTGACCTACTATGATGAGAACAGTAGAAAGCAGTAGAAAGCATCTGTAGAGCAATATACAGTAGTTGTAATAACAGTAACAGTAGACAAGTGTAGTTTGTAGCGAAAAGGCTGCATTAGTTTATATTATACAGCTAAATAGTAGCTTGCAACTGGTTTTACCTTAATTAGGACTTATCAGGCGTGTGTAACTTTTGTACCCTTATTAATGTGGATTATTCGTACCTTCATATTAATGGGGCTAACCATTGTAATATGGGAGTGCAAATAGTCTCCAGTAATATAAGGGTGTACAGATTATGCATTCCTGATGAGTCCCAATTGGGGTGAAATTGGTTCCGTGATATTTAGCTGTTTAATTTTTTTGCTGCCAAATAGCTAACAACCAAAATTAATAGGCAGCGTTTAATTGCTGCTTGTTTCTTGATTCCAGTCAATTTTCTGGATTTCTGGTTTAGAGTTTGGTTTTGGCTTTCATAAGAATTTAACATACTGTAGTATCTATTATGCCTCTCCACCCTACCAATAACATTTGAACTTAAAGGAGCAGACTGATTGATCCTGACTTGCTATGTTACTTGCACGCTATGATTTTTCACCATCTGACATTAAACTGCATTCTGTCAGGAGACTAATATCGTACTAGAAGTAGCCTTGTTGAAAATTATTCTTACTAAGTCTTGGTTATTTTTTAAAAATAGGTCTGTCAAGGCAGAAATTAGGTTCTTGTTATTCTCAAATTTATCTACATAAATCTGTTTTCTTAGCCTGAGAAATTGTGTTTTTCAGAAAGCTTAAATTATGGAACAGTTGAGCAGCATGTGACTTTAAAGTAATGAATGCCAGGATTCTCTTCATTTTTGATACTTTAACTTTAATTTTGGGTGGCTGTGATAAAAATAGTAAGTTTACATTGAGTTGTAGTCTAAATGTAACTTCGTTACATCTTACATAATTGCAGTTATTTTTCCCATAAGCAAAACCTTATTTTCTTTCCTAAAGAGCTCAATTGGATTTTGAATATAATGCCTGTGTGTGTTACATTTTTTTATTAAAAGATTCCAAGTGAAGTCTTAATATAGAATTGCAGAATACATTTTAGGTGTGTGTGAAGGACTTTTGGATGCTTGACACAGTGGCTTTTTTTAAGCTGCGGAGCGGGGTGGTGGAACCAAGTGTTTTGTGCCACTCTTGGAGTTTGCCAAGGTATTGTCAGTAGGAGTATAGCTTGAAGATTTGTGTCCATTATTCTGGAGAGTAATATTCTCTGGAAAGAAATGGGTCAGCGTTGCCCTGGTACATGAGTAAAAAGTGGGTCTGCTCACATGCTGTGTGCACATATGGGAATATGTTGCAGCAATAGACATTCTTAGTTTGTTTGGAGGTGCCATATCAGAGGCAGGTTATTTCAGGGTGTTCCAAGTTTCTGTTTGAAGAAACATTATGGATGGATGCTGTATTGCTGCTAGCTTTGTTCTAGAGCATCGTAAATTCCGTTCTCATTTTGCAAACATTGGTAGGACTTCAGAAATGTCTGGCTGGAAAGTGCCACTGAACAGGAATTTCTTGGCCTCTTGATGAAGTGAGGGAGTGATAGAACTCCTTGGCTTAAGCTGAATTCTTCTGATTTGTTTTGTGTGCTTCAGGTCAGCCAATATTCACACAGGACAGAAGTAGATAGGAATTGAGTCTAACTCGCACATTCCTTATTTACAGTTTTAGGCATGTAATTAAAGCTGTAATGGCAGCCAAGTTTTTCTTTTGGACGGTATGCTGTTAAACTGGACGATAATTCAAGGAAAACTTTATTTTTACTAATCTCCATAAATGTCCAAAGTGAATTGATAATATCAAGATATGATATGTTGTATGGAGTACAACAGAAATATGTGGAAAAACCCTTTCTTGTTCTTTATCTGATTGTCTATTTAGCATCTCAATAGATATGAGCAGAATTGTCTCTGACTCTTACAGCAGGGGTTCTCAAACTGGGGTTGAGGGGAATGCACCTTTCTGGATGACCAGAAGCATTGAAAAGTGGGCAGACTTTTCCAATTCCTGGGAAGGCTGAAGGGGAAAGAGTGTGCATGGTTTGATTTCATAGGAAGAGGGGGGTGAACTTTGATAGAAGTGCTTCCTCAGAGCCACCATCAATATTATTATTTAGGGGGAATATTTGTTACGGCACTGCAAAGTTTTGGAATTGCCTTCTACAGGTTTGCATTTATTTATTATCTGAGAAAACTTAAGCTGCAACTCCCAAAGAAACTTCCTATTGAGGAGGTTTAGCAAGAGTGGGTAATGATTACAACTGAACATTTTTACATCCAGAATTTTCTGGAGAAGGTTGTATTCTCTAGGTCTGTACAGTATATGCAAAGGAATGTCCTATTAAGTACTTCAAATGAAGTAGTAACTCATTATCTGGGTTCATATAGCCTGCTAGACCAAAATATAGTTAACAAGCTTGTAGGTTTTGTGATATCAGTTCAATTGTTAATTGTTGGTTTGTTATATTATGCAAATCTAGATAGTTGGTCTAATTTAGTATATCATGATTTGGTTAACCATAGATTCACATATTGTTCAAAATAGTCATTGTATAGCTTTGGTATTTGAATAAAAATATTGGATATTTAAAGTTCATTTTTAGATTAGGTACCTATTTTCATAAATGCAAATAGTAATTGGAGCATTCCCCCCTCCAGCCCTATCATAGCATTAGCAAATAAAATACAATTACTGTAATTCTGCTATATTTATATTGCAGTGTGGTTTTGCTGATAAATTTAAACGTTGTCTTTATTTTAAGCACACACACCCCCGATGAGTAAGAATTTTGTGTTGTAAAGGAAGTGTCAAGTTAGCAGAAGCTGGGCAGTGAAGCTTGCCCATTCTTTATGGCAGGAATAGATAAATTATATGCAGTTACAACTACAGATATTTCTAAAAACTATACATTGAAGTACAATGCTGTAATGCACTTCTACTGCCAGTACATACTTATGGATTATTTACGTGATTTATATGACTGTCCATCTGTGGATGGCTAACACACATACAATGTTCCCAAAGTTCTTCTAATGCATGAGGAATTTTGGGATACATTGTATTTATGAAAAAGATACATAAGACACAACACAACAAATTAAATACATCCAGGTATAACAATTAATACAAGTAACAATCAATAAAATGCAGCTGAAGTCCACAGAAGAAATTGACAAACCAAACAATTTTCTTGTATAGTAATTGCCAAGAAAACGGCATGGACTTGTTTATGTAGTCATCAGGAGTGAAAGTTGACTTGATGAGACTTTCCCTTTTATCCTACAAGTATAACTTCTAAATGGTGGTCTATCTACAATGCAGTATATGTGCTATAGAGAAAGCAATATTAAATGTTTGGTAGTAAGCTGTTAGGCGTTTTTCTATAGCGGATCTGGGCAAGAGGATCTAAAGGATTCTGTAGTAAGTCCTTTTAACATAGAAACTTGGGTTTCAGTATTAAACCGCCTAAAAGTTCCTTAAGCAACAGTGATGTCAGGGCTATACATTAAAAGGATTTATTTTTAATGGTACCAAGTTACCATTCAGCCCAACAACTTTATAAGATTGCTTGTAAAATACTGTCTTTGAAGAAGCACATTATGCTCCCCCCAAAAGACATAGTTTTGTTATTGACTTCTCTTTAAATTAAACAGGTTGGGCCTGATCAGGATGTAAAAGGCCATCAGAAAAAACAAATTGCAGGGTACACTGAAAAGTCAATAAAACATCCAAGAAGGCATTGGCAAACTTTTCATTGTGTTACAAAATGTTCCTTAAGTTATTAGGAACTGAGCTTGACTGGAACTTATCCAACTTTTGGAATTCTCTTCCTAAAGAGATGGAGTATATCTAAATATTTCTTAGTTTGATCCATTTTATGAAGTATGTAAAGATGGCTGATGGTTTTTTTTTTTCTGTTGAGTTAATTGTTAACTATACATTTTAATGTACAGTAAACTGCTTATACATATGCAGTGTCCAAGAATCTATTAGAAACCAAATTTATACTGTACACTTTAACCAAACACAGTTGTTTGTTCAAGAGCAAACAAAGGTTGAAATCCAGGGGAATTGCTTCTGAATATATTGGTTTGCTAAAGCAGATGAAATGTTTTATTTTAGAAAAGCTTACCAAATAAAATAAATTCAAAATGTTTATGCAGTTCAGATGCAAGTACTACTTAAATTCTCATTTAATGGAAACAAAGATATATTTAATAGGAACTTCTGGGATTAAACAAATTTGTTGATTTGGTCTATTTGGACAAAAGTTTCCTGTTTGCCCTCTGGATCAGAGTCCAAGTTACAAAAAAGCAATAAGCAGTTGTCCATACGTCTCTGGATAAATTATTGATTTGGGGTTAGCATGGCTTATGAATCCAGCCAACATATGGTAGACAGATCTTTCCTTAAATCTCTTTAACTGCAGTGGAGTATGACTAGTGTGGCTTTGAGACGCTGCTTTGTGACTCATATTAGAAGTAGACACAACATAGCATATAATTGCTAATGAATCTGAAAGTATTTCTCGATCTTCTGTTTGCAAAAGCAGTTATCCTTCCCCAATTTAGTGTTGTTCAGATTCTGAACTTTACCAGTAATCCCCAGCTGTGAAATATAGGTATTTTGAGTATTAAAATCTATAATATGTAGAGATCACCAAATTGTGGAATATCACTTCACCTGGGAGCCATGGTGCTTATCATTTTGTCCAAATTTGAAGTTCCTTTGAAATAGAATAAAGTTACAATTGGATAACACAGGGTGTTATGCATTTCCTTCTCAGTAGAGGTCTTGAGATTGTAAGAGTACAGTATGTTTTCCTCCTTTGCCATAGTGCAGAAAATATAAGTAGAGAAGTCTCTTTCATATCAAAATCTTGAAGCTTTCTAGCATTTAGTTTCAGTGCACCATTCTCTATTATACAACCGTTAAGGATGATATACTGTACTCTAGATTTTTGGTGCCTCCATGATGATTCAGTAGACACAAATACTGGTATGTTCTAGAATCCACTTAATACATATTTGCAAGTTTAGCCTAATACTTTAATATTCTTTTGCCCTACTCTACCTCTTAAGTGCTTTTTCTTTTCATGGATCCTCCATACTGCAAAAATCCGCTTTGACTTACTGTATACAATATTTATTTAGAAATGATTTTGGTGAAAAGAATGGCATATAGATACTGCAGCATACACATCATTCCCTTTGGCTTTCCACACAATGCCTTAACCAACACTTTAACCATTATACCACAAAGCCAAATTATGCAGTTTAATTTACCAGATTACAAAACATTATAACTTGGCAGCTATTGCTGTCTACTTACTTATTCCTACACATATGCCCTATATTATTTTTTGAGCAACTGAACTGCAGCTACTTCCTTGAAACCAGAGGTAACACAAAATCATTGAAAATGAAGGCAGCAAAAGTTATGCCTTCATACAAGGGATAGAAGCACAATTTCTGCTGTTCTTATGGGGAATGAGGAGCAGAAAAGGGATTCTTCTCCTTCTCTGCTGCCTTCCTTTCTTCCCTTATCTTTCCAGAACATGGATTCCTAGTTGCCTTCCATCATGGTGATCCGTCCTTTTACCTCCCTATTTGCAGGAAGGCAGTGCTGGCAACTGGAATCATCATGGGAATGGCAGTAGAGCTCTCCAGAAAGTGAAGCTATAAATATAGGGATTGTGATGGTGGAAGTTACTGAGTACAGATTTCAGCTTTGTGGAATTCCTTTCATAAGGTTGGTGTTCATATTATAGCTGAGAAAAGAGGCGAAATGATCATAGAATCATAAAACCCTGTGGCCAATTGAGAGAAGATAGTCTTGTAGCTGGCCAATTGGACTCCTGCAGATTACCAACCATCCTCAGACGACTCCTCCAAGCAAATCAGAATGTTCTCATAACTGGAAAACACATACTTTCTTCCAGTTTTCTTTTATCCTGCTTTGGACTACCACAGTGGAAGGCTTGGCTCCCAGAAAAAGTTTCCTGGGTTAAGATCATACCCCCAATACGCAGGCAATCTCAGAGCCATGGCAAAGGAGATGGTGGTTCTTTCAGAAAATTTCTGTCCTCTTCCACTGTATCTTGTTGTCAGAGTGTTGTTCCAAGTTAACATTCAGATACCAGTATTGATTTGTTAGTCTATAAATTAATATTCTTCAAACCCCGTGGGATTTGCTCATGTGTAACAAGTCCTCAAACTCGGCCCTCCAGCTGTTGCTGAACTTCTTTTTCTGCTGGCTTGCAGTGTAAAAAAAATGGACGAGGGGGTTGGAAGAAATAGAAGAATCTTCGATAGCAAAAGGAAAAATAGATTTAGCTGAAAAAGAAAGTCCAAACAGTGCCTCATTATGTGTCAACTTTGGAATTCACTTCCATGAGTGGTGGACTATTTCATGGAGGAGTATGAATACCTTTAGGTACAAGAGTTGGTCTGATGCCTTTAAAGGCCACCTGCTGGGAACCTGTAAGCAGAGCCAAACTCTGCTATGTTCTAGTGAGTCTTCCTGGGAGGCTTGTTGGCCTCAGTGAGAACACAGTGCTGGACTAAAGGTACAGTCCAGCTGAGCATTTATATTATGAGCTTCTGGGGCTGAGAGTAGATTAGAACCTAGGTCTTCCTGCTCCTTAAGTAACACCGTAACCACTACACCATGCTGTTCGTCTGGTTTTCTAATCCTCTGATAAAATAACCAGTAGGCCAGAGGGTCCTGGAGAAATAAATTATAAGTAGGTTGGATTGTCTTCCAGAGATTTGAAGATTCACTAAAGGTGTCTTTCTTCCTCATTAATCCTATGGTGTTGAGGTCATATTTGATTGTCAGCTTATCTGAAATATTTTTATATTTTAAAAAGCCAAATTCAGAAGTTTCTTTTTTCTTTTTTTCTTTTTATTGTAAAAATACAAAACACCAAATATATACATTGAGACACTACTTCATACATTCTAGCCATACAACCAGTTCCCTAGCACCTACTCCCCTTCCCTCTTCCCCTTCCTTTTACCCTCCTATTCTTCCAATCG
>JAJFZI010633732.1:0-10755 GCA_022379055.1 Anilios bituberculatus
GCGCAAGATGTCTGGGTTTTATGATGTCGCATGAGATTTTCAATCTTGCATAATATTGTAAAATGCCGAAATGCCAGCATTTGCGTGAGATTTCTGCATTTTACAATGTCGTGCGAGATCTGAAATCTTGTGCAATGTCATAAAATGCTGAAGTCTTGCATGAATGCCAGCTTTTCACATGAGATTTCGGTGATTTAACTTCCAGTCCCACATGGGGCCAAAAAAAATCTGGCCACCCAAGACTAAAATATTTTATGAGCCTTCCTGAAGGAGGTTGAAGTATCACTTCTTTGTGTAGAATTCTAATTGTTATTCATATGCAGGTGCCGGTAACTATTTCAAAGTGTGGACCATATAAATCTTTCAGGTTTTACATTATTAAGCTGTGGTCTCAAATTGAAATATAATGAATTGCTGGACCAAAGTATGTTATATTTTATTTTTTTTGTACTGGGCCTCATTACAGGTGAGTGGAAATGTCTAAAAACTATTACTAAAACATGCATTTTAATACATGGCTTTCCTAAAATAGCAGGATTCCCCCCTGCCCCAGTCTATGCAGAAGTCTGAAAAAAAAGTTGGGTTAATTTAATGAACAGCAAAAATGTGCAATGGTTGTACTTGTATGATGTCCAAAGCACTTTGTCCTTATCATTTTGGAAATATTGCACAACTATATTCCAAAGTGGGCATAGTGAAATGAGCCATTTCTGACAGAAATAGGCAGAGAAAATATACTTTCCAGAGCAAGGAGTTCACAAAATTTATGTTCTGAGAAGTGGGCATTTCAGTCATGCCATCACTCATGGAGTTTGGCATTCTATCATTTGAGTAACATGTTTCCCAGATTTTCCTTCAATCATCCATTTAGGACCAGCTGGAAACATTCACAACCACTGCCAGTCCCAAGTCCTGTAGATTCTGCAGTTAAAGATCCATGTTAAACAGATGGGAAAAGACCTCTCTTCCTAAGACACCACAGAAATGCTGTTAACATAAGTTGGACTATTATATCTTGACTGGAAAAACTGAAAAAGATCAGTTAAGGAGCAACAAAGAGATAAAGAGGGCATTAACTATTTCGTGCCTAATAGTTGTCCAGATTTCTCCAGCTAGATCTTAGCCCTACAGTACAGCTAAAGAGATCAATAATCTAAAACAGTACAAAGTTAGCTTCAAATGTAAGCTTTGTTGTGGATCAAATGGTATAGATGCAGTCATAGATTTCTATCTTTGAGGATTAAAACTTCCTAACGAGGCTCAGTGATATCCCATTACCAAGGGCAGAATAATAGGAGCAGTCTACCCAGGTGTAGGTAAAAAGGGGATGAGGGGATTTTTTCCCAGTGCATGAGGCAGTTGCTAAAACTGACTTCATCCTGGGAGAAAAAATGTTCCTGATCTACCCTGGGTAGTAAATACAGTAGGTGGGCAAAAGGCCAGGTGATCCAGGATCAATGAGCAATGAAGGAAGGAAAGGGAAATGAACAACCTTCAGCTGTTGATCTGATTTTAATATCCTGTAAACCATCCCATTATACTCACAGCCAATTTGCTACTGCTTTTTAACACCCATACTAAACTCCTACCCAGTATAATAAAAGAAAAAAAAATCCATTCTTATAATATATGTTTAAAGGTTAATCTGATGCACTTAAAGGTTTATGATTACTGACTTAAGGTGTTGTAGTGTGTGGATTAGAATTGTGTGAACTTGCATACTTATATAAAATACTTATCAGTTGCCTACAAAAGCCTCTGATACAGAATTTGATGTTGCCTGAATGATTGAGACCTAGACTGAAAATTGCCTGGGCTGGGATGAATTAGGCCCCCAGAACACAGTCATCTGACAATGGTGATTTCAGATAGTCCGGGAGGAAACCAAGAAGAATTACCCCTCTTCCACTGCTCCAAAACTGACAACTCAGGGACTCCTTCTCTCTTCCAGAGCACCCTGCACCAGGTCCTGTCCCCTAGGCAGATCTGTCCTTGCATTCCAGACGTCTCCTGTGTTTTGCTGCCCAGGAGATAATATTCATGGCTGGCAGACATTTGCGTCAGTGTCAGATACAGTCTCAATGCCATTATGCCTTAGCCTGGCTCAGTAAAGAAATCAGGAGACAGAAGGAACTAAGTAGGTTTGGCTTGCCAAAGGAAAGTAAAGAGCCAGACCTCCCTCACCCAAAAGAGAGGACTTCCACAGACACCTTTGGAGCCATTGTCTGGGTGCTGCGGAAAGTGCCTCGGCTGGAGTTTTTAGACATATGCAAAAACGTATTTTTACAGGAACGCCACAGATCCTGCAGATCATTCCTTGGCAGATGCTGGATCAGAGCTCTTTGCCTGTGATCAACTCCATGCCGATTCTGCTGCTGTTCCTGCTGCTGGCTCCCACAGCTGTGGCTGGTTGCAGCAGGGGTGAGCTTGAGAGGCATCTCATCCTGGCTAGAATCAAGGCACATTTCCTGGAATCCCTTGGTCCTGCTCCCCAAGGCGAAAGGATCCAAGGGGGCCCAAGGGGGCTCCATAAACGGCATGCCTCAGGTGCAAGAATTGCTCACAGCTGGGAGGAAGAGGACACATCTCAAGTGATTGCCTTTCCATCTAAAGGTAAGTGGAACCAAAGGAAATGAAAACATACCTTGTGGTAAAAGAAGGAAGGGAGGGAGGGAGAAAAGGAAAGAGCAGGTGGGCAGATTTTAAAAAAATAATTGAACTCATTTCATCAGATGCAAGGATCTGTATATTCTATACCAAGCAGGGGATTCAGCTTTAATTCTATGATGTTGTGGATCAATAAAATTCAGAGACAAACCTACAGGTTAGGTTCTTAACTCAGCTAGAATGTAAATTTAACCCAGCTCCAGAAATTCAGGTCCTGCTGAGGCTGCCAAATCTAAAATCTTCTGCTCAGCTGTCAATCTGGTTTGCAAATTAATATTTCAGCTTTCCTTTAGACATGGGCTCCAGTGTGATCACCAATCATTCAGAAATCCAAAAGAATTTAATACTATTAATAGTAAATCAAAGCATGCATCAAAATAAATTCATTGGCACTTTACTGCCAGATAACAGGAGATACTATTTTATCCAGAAATCATGTTACATTCTTTTGTTTGTGAGTTAATCTCATTGAACCCAATGAAACTTAGGTTGGGATAGATATAAGAATATAAGAAATGTTCTAGATACGTGGCCCATCTAGTGGCCAAATGGCCACCCAAGAAAGCCCACAAGCAGAACACAAACCCAGCTGGTTCTGCTCANAGTCTCCCAGCAAGTGGCATTTAGAGGCATCAGATCACCTCTTTTACCCAGGGACAGACAAAATGCCATTAATGCTAATATCCACTGATTCCGTTGACTTCCATGAAATGGTCCAACCCTTTCTTAAAATTTCTCAAGCTGGTAGCCAGCACTATATCTTGTGGAGGAAAATTCAAATTTAATCAATGTAAGATTGGACTATAACTGTATAATAAAACTATTTCCTAAGCCTTTTGTCATGCTAAAATCAGTCCCACTGTTTCAGATTTGTTATTTACAAGTATCTGTATGCAGGATTGCCGCCTCAGGGAATACTTTTGAAAGTGAGGTAGGATTTCCACAATCAAGATTATTGACTTTAGTTTCTGTTTGATTAAGGAGATGAGATGTAATGATGGTATGCAGAAAAAATGGGGAGGGGAAGGAAGAGAATTTACATTCTACAAAGGGGAAAATGACCTCTTGGAATCCAAGGGGGTCTATTAACACTTTTGAATTTTATTAAAAAGCACATGCTTTTGTGAACTAAAATGTATGTTAGCAGGTGCACAGAGTGGCAAAAACAACAACAAAACCCTATGATATTTGGAACCATGTGAACCTTTACTCTCATCTCTCTGCCATTGTGTGCACATGAGCTGCAAAAATCTGGATGACCATTTTAGGAAAATAGATTTAGGGTTTTCTGTATCGCTTTCTGCTATCTCATGGTTGTCCAGAAATTACAGCTCAGGCACTGGAGACTTGGCCTCCCCAGCTTTTCTTCAGGAAGTTAGTATTAGAATACATATACTGGTAGTAGATTAAGAGAATGAAAAAGTCAGACAATATCTTTTATTGGACCCAACCTGTATACTGTATGCTGTCATATCACGTGGCCATTGAGCAGACACTAACCCTTAACACTAGTCTCTTATTGTCTAATAAAAGGAAGTACTTATCTGACTGTTGTATCTGTTGCCCAAATAGGCTTGTAAGTATATGTACGTACAGCATTTCTAGGAGCAAAACATACAGAAGACAAAATCACATATATACTTAGAGCCATTTTGGTCTAATGCTGGACTAGAAACAGGAAAACCTGAATTCTAGTCCTGTCTTAGTATAAAAGCCAGCTGGATGACCTTGGACTGATTATCTCAGCCCTAGGGAAAAGGCAATGGAGCTGCAAGAGTCAAGTCTGACTCAAGACAAAAGAAAGAACAAGAGGGAGGGAGGGAAGGAAGGAAGGGTTTCAGTATGGCAGATAAATTAAAATTTAAGTCATTCCCAAGTAAATGTCTGTGTTTCACTCAACAATGTTTTATAATATGCATATTTGCATCTTTATATCAGGGCAGGGCTTGAATCTCCTTCATTTCAATGCTGACATTCTGCAGTTCAAACGTTCTTGTTGACATACACCCAGCAGCACCAAACAACGGGACCTGTAAGACAGTGTGCTCAGCATAGATAGCTTTTTGTCTTAGTACATCAGGCTAGGAAAGGAAGCTGATCATAATATGACTGTTCACATAGCTCTTGGGCATCTTGAAAAGTAGATTTCCATTTTAATATCTTAAGTAGCAATGGAACAGTGCATGTTCACCAATTACACCAAGCCAAAAAGTGATTTGTGTGCTTTTAGCTTAGCATTTAATGTGAACCCAGACAAGAGGCTAGTGATCCATGGCGTCCAGATGTGAGTCCAGCTATTGTGTCCTATTATATAAATCATATTTAATCAACTGTGGCTTAGTGAGGTGTGCAAACACAGCTCCTAACTTATCAAGACGGGTGGAAGAAAAGAGAATGCATATATTTTCATTTTTTTGTCCGTCAAGAGTGCAACTTGGCTGATAGGTCTAAATGAAGACAGTGGCAAAAAGCTATCTGAAGTTCAGGACTCAAAACTGACATAGATGGGGTACTTGTTCATTCTGTTGCCAGAAATTTCTCGTTATTGTTCCAGTTTCAGAGAAAAAGCATCCTGGGTAAAGACAATGGTTCTAATAATCACCTCTTGTCCTTTGCAGATGTACCCTGTGAGCAGCCACAGACTGGTGAGCTTCCTGAGGACGAGGGAGTTTTCACCTACATTTTCCAACCCTCGATCCATGTCTTGAGTCGTCTGGTTACCTCAGCCCAGCTGTGGTTCTACACAGGCCCTGTGACCATCCAGAGCAGCAGCCCCTCAGAAGCGACTTCCAATGACTCCATGCCAGAGGCAGAGATACTGACTCTCTCTGAAGAAGGCCGGGTTCCGGTAGCTACCATGGCAGTGCCAGCGCCTGAGGGCTGGACAGTTTTTCACTTCAGAACATCCTTTTTCCCTTCCATCACTCAGAATATATTTGTGCTCTTCATTCGATGTCCCGGCTGCCCTTGTGTGGCTGATGCTGAAAAGATGCCATTTCTGGTGGCCACTATGAAACCCAAAGGCCGAGACCGGGCCCGGCGCTCCTCAGTCCCTTGGTCACCAGCGGCCCTCAACTTGCTCCAGCGACCTTCAGATGATGCTGCAGTCCATGCCAACTGCCACCGAGCCTCCCTCAATATCTCTTTTGAAGAACTAGGCTGGGACAAGTGGATTGTGCACCCTAGCAGCTTTGTGTTTCATTATTGTCATGGGAGCTGTTCGGACATCCACACACTTACACGCAATCCCAGTTTTCAGCTCTGCTGTGCAGCCTTGCCAGGCACCATGCACTCTCTGAGGGTCCGTACTACCTCAGATGGTGGCTATTCCTTCAAGTACGAGACAGTACCCAACATCCTCACCCAGGACTGTGCCTGCATATAGCAAGGACTCTGCTTCAGCACAACAACATTCTCCTCAAGGGAGCCTAGTGTTTTGCTCAGATCACTCAGTGACAAGGTGAGGTAGCCAAAATTCTTCCAAGCAATACTTAGTTAAACCAATGCCTCATTTACTAAATGCCACAAGTGGCATCTTTGGCCTTCATAGCCAGTCTTGGAGATCCCATTACATCTCACATGGACTTGATTTTTCTTACCTGAAGCTACAGTCAGAATGGATAACCCACAGCTGGGGTGTAGCTTATCTTGGTTTTGGCTACTCAAAAGCACCTTCACCTACCTGCCTTCCCACTCATAGCAGAAAAACATATAGGATCCCCCACATAATTTCAAACTGGAGAGGACAATTTTAAGTGGATAGGAAGGGATATAATGAAATAGTCCTCCTCCTCTACTCTATTGCTCTTGGTTTCAGCTCCAAGCAAAGAAAAAAATATATACCTATACACTTTGGTCCTGGAGCTATTTCTCTGAGCAGAACAAGACATGGAAACTTGTCTCCAAAGCTGGAGAAGAATTTTTAAAGTTTATACTCTGAGAAAGAGGGAAGTGAAGGGAGAGATTCTTACTAAGCGGAGAAAGCCAGATATTCTTCTTTTGATTGGCAATGAAAATATCACAACCATCCAAGAAGCATCAGGCTGGACAGGTCCTAGGATCAAGCCCTAAGGGCCCTCATTAGAAATACAGTATATATAAACAGTTTTTCTTACCTTGCCAAACATGCAGTTTAATGTGATCCACATAGCTAACTTGGTCACATGTTTTCTAAACTCTAAGCTTCCTAAAATACTATCAAAGTATATATTTAATGATCCTTAGACCTGACCTGCTGCATTTTTGCGAAGTCTGTCTTTTCTAAAGTTTTTCAGGATGCAGGTTTGCCTTCAGGTTCTACAAAGAATCAGAGGACATTGCAACACAGCTCCAATCTCTTAAGTGATCTGAGAACTGGGGGATAGACAGTGGCTGTACACTGAACCAGCAGGGGGTTCTGGGTAGCACCTACAGTTCCCAGACTGAAGAATGCTAGGGAGAAGAGGAAAATGGGTTTATCAAGAAAACGTGAAATCACTGGTGAAGGAAAAAAGCCAGGCTCTACAATAAGTATCACTTGCTTGAAGAAGTGGTGATGCTTGGCATTGACAGTAAAACATGTTAACTTGGTCAAGATTCCATCCATGGAAAAGAATGTTAACTTCATTATTAGAAAGGATGAAATAGGAGGACACTGATTGCAACTCTTCTTTTGAAAAGCTTCAGGAAGGGATGAAGCCCCAGAGCTAGTGGGAAGCTTTTCCTGCAG
The DNA here is from genome assembly GCA_022379055.1 of Anilios bituberculatus. NCBI lineage: Eukaryota > Metazoa > Chordata > Lepidosauria > Squamata > Typhlopidae > Anilios > Anilios bituberculatus. The sequence continues at coordinate 7,376 of JAJFZI010633732.1, forward strand.
CCACACTGTAATCGGAACATGGTGAGACGGCCAGAGTGTGGGAGTCCTTGTGCTTTGTAAAACTGTAGCCTAATTGGCATTCACTGCAGAGGACTAATTAGAAAATGTTTCCAAAATAATGATGGTTAAATGGTGTTTAAAAAAAAAAAAAGGTCAATGCTCTCCAATAACTTTTAAAAAATAAAATAAAATGGCAGTCCCAGAACATCTTGTACTCATTCACTTCATAAAGCAAACCACCACAGTATATGTATAAAACAAATGGTTCACTGTTGACTTCATGTATACATTTCAGAGACAATTCTTGCAGGTTTCAAGTTTCAAAGTAGTTGATGAATGGAAGGTAGCAGCCAGGAAGATCACCAGTTTGGCCTCAAATTCCACAGCAGGTTGGGAGCAGGCACAGTCAGTATATGAATTATAGCAACTGTTCAGATGAGATCTCGCCCTGTAAAATGCTGGATGCAATACAAGGTTTTGTCGACTGGTGGCACTCAATGATGAAAATACATCAGATTTCTATCATTGGGGTTCACTTTGCTTATATTGCCTCACAGCTCCCTGGGAGGCAAAATTAATCCTTACATACAACTCAGTGTTTGTTTACTTTTCATTTGCCTTTCTGGCTTTCATAGGCAGGGCAGAAAATCATATACAGATACTTAGAGGTATATGTGGCTGTTTGTATTAAGACACACTATCCAATCACTTTTCAGCCTAGCCTGCTGCAAAACCCAGCCTCAATGGTAATAGTTCGATGTATTAATTAGATGGATCCAGTAAACATCACTTGAATAAATCCTGGTTCACTTAACCATGACTATGTGTGAGGTCATGTGCATTCTAGCAATGTATTCTTTCAAAGAGCCCAACGTGTTTCTATGCTACAGTATTGGTTATGTTCAGAGTGGCAAGTGTGGGAAAAAGCTCTTTGAAGGGTAAGCTTACTGCATAAGTAAAAATACTAACCCTTTCCCTACCCCAGATTCTAGCAAGTCTGGCTGACATAACTAATCTCCAAAATATTGATAAGGGCTGAACACTAAAACAAAGTGTAGTGTAGTGGAAAAGATTGATGGAATAGGAACCCCTGATCCCTAGGATCAAATTCCCATTCTGCCAATGAAATTCACTGAGTGATCGAACTAATCATTGTTCCCTACCTAACCTACCTTGCAGGGTTGTTGTGGGGACAGCAATTTAAAAGATGTGCACACACTGCTTAAAAGTTCTTCAGAAAGACAGGGGTTATAAATCTGAAATATACTATAAATCTCAAAAAGGATGGAAGGCTGATGGAAAAGTTGCCCAAAGACTTATTGATTAGGATACAGATCCTCAACAATAAGACTAGTTATTCAAGTCTCTAAGCTTGTGAGGAGTGACAGAAAAATACCGGGTGCTGAAGAGCAACAGTTAGAAGAGGACTATCCTCCCCCTGGTCCCATACTTAGAAGGGTCCCAAGTGCATTTGCTTGGCCCCTTGGAGTAGATAGGCTTTTTGTCTGATACACCAGGCTCTTCATTTCCTTAAAGTGATCTACTTCCTTGCCAGTATAATCGCGTTCAAGAAAGGCGCGATTTTCTTTTCATAAGTCATTCCAACTCAAATGTAATAATGTAATTAAACTATTTATGCACGATCTTTCATGGAAGCTTTGGCAAAGCAGTTTAAATTATGCAGATATGAGCTCCCCAAATTCTCTGAGCACTTCAGTCCAGTTGCTTCTCCAGGGAGAATGGTTCCAATAATTCAGCCTCTCCAACCTGTTGCCCTTGAGATATGCTGGATTTCCATACCTGTGGAAAATACTATGACTTTGCCCATGTGTCTGGAGATCATAAGAACTGGCTCAATGCAGCCAAACAAAAGATTGCAGTAATTCCTTGCAGAAGCAGCTAGCAATGCAGATCCTTGGAGAAGAGCATTATCAGACACACATTGCAAGACACATTAGAGAAAGAGATAAAAGAGATGGCAGAGGCAAATTTGAAAAGTGACACATTATTGCTACCTGTTTTCCATCTTATTAATGATTCCCAACCTCAAAGGCCTGTGCAGACCCATATAGCTTCTTTTATGGTGCAACTGGACAGATGTAGCAAGCCTGCCTACCCTGGATCTGAAACTTCCTTTGGAGCTTTGATTCTGAATAGCTGCACATCTCTTAACATTTTATCTGCATAATAGAAAATCCCAGTTTAATCCTTGGTATCTCCAATTCTGGTCCTCAAAAGCTGAAACAGATGAAACGTTAGCCCCAGCAGAGATTTTGCCAATGAGTGTCAAACATGTAAGGAAGATCTGCTAGTTTTTGTTCAAACTTAGGTTTCACGTGTCTAAAATAAGTTGAGATGGCACAATCAAATCTTTCTGGCCCTCACTCGAAGTCCGAGATATCCAACTCAGTGCTAAGCAGTTCCGATTTGGGGAAAGGGCTGAACCCTCTATGCTAGGCTCCTAAAATGCAGGCTGGGACTTAGCAGGGGTACAATTCTTTTTATACTGTGAAGCCTAGCATAAGAAAAGTGATGATGCTGTCAGAACTCTGGTCTTGGCTACCCTTTTGTCCAAGTGGCATCTGGGTGCTGCAAAATTTGAGAAACCCTGGAATACAGAGATCAAAACTTAAAACATTAAATGTAGCTCAGTCCTAACCTTGTATCATCTTGTAGCACTAACTCATGCCTTCATTATCCTTTTGACTACCATGGGATCTACATGGGACTCCGTTTGAAGACCACCCAAAAACTTCAACTGATGCAAGATACAGCAGCTCAATTAACAGAATGTGTTGCCTGCACCAAGCATGTGACACCATGTTTCAGGCCCTTCATTGCTTACTAACAGGTTTTCAAGTGCAATTCAAAGTGCCAATTTGAACTTCTAGAACCTCACATGGATTGCAGTGGCATTGCTTCAGTGAGTGACATCATGTGTGTGCATGACATTACCAAATGGCACCTGCATGTACGATAGCACAGCCACCACTGGCACATCTGGCAAGGCCTCAAAAAGCACCCTATGAACATGATGGGTGGGCAAGGCCCACATCTAACATTAAGTATTCTGCCCCCGGGATAGTCTGCCCCCAGTATCCCCTGGTAGTAACCGAACTAATGGGTTGGGACCTAGGTACTTTTGGGGGTTATCTTCTCCCACCTACATTGATCTGTCCATGTATCCCAAAAGCTCCTGGTTGTACCACTTTTGTGAAGATCAAAGGGAAGATGGTATTAGCCTGACAGAATTTCTTATAGGTAAAATTAACTCACACCATCCATCCTAACATTCTAAAATGTACTGAAGACATCCTTTCCAAAGAGCGAGTGGCTGAAATCTGTTATTTATTTATTTATTAAACTTATATACCGCCTCA
>JAJFZI010633827.1:0-12615 GCA_022379055.1 Anilios bituberculatus
TACACATAGCATCAATCTCTGCACCTTCTGATATTTCAGGCTACCTAACCTAACACAGCATCAAGACATAATGGGAAACACTGAATCTGCCTATCTGGTCACTGAGAGACAGCTTCCCTCATGAGGTCTAAGTGACATGAGTCAAATCTCAGGCTACAACCATGCAGCACCTTCCAGAAGTCCCCACATTGCTGCTGTTCTAAAAAGAGGTTCAAACTATTTTACTTCAACATACTTGTACTCCCAACTGTCTGTCTGTAGGCACCCATCTTGGGGTGGTTTTGACACTTCTGATTCTTATTGTGTTTTCTGGTTGTTTTCTTTTTGTTGAATGCTATATATTACAGTGTATTTTGGGTCTGAAGCAGGATAAGTACAGTAAACCAACTTTAAGAAAAAATGTGCTGTTATCAAAAATTTTAAAGCCTTCTAAGAGAATTTGGGAAATTAAATTTCAGAATGTCTCTTGCTACATGTTATTTCTAAATTCCTTGACAAACTTACATTAAAATTAAAATCTATGGTTTAGAATTTCAGTTAAACCACAGCTTGAAGGGCAGAAACTGCCCAATTAGAACTGTACAATTCAAAGACTAGCAACTTATTTAGACACAACAAAAATTGTAAAGATTTTAATTCTCTAAAGAGTCTTACCTCATATGGGATAGCATTCCAATTTTATCCAGCTGGTATGATCTTCACCTAAAGGATAAGAATTAAAGTTAGCAAGGGAATGCGGACTGGAATATTTCTGAAAACAAAGTTAAGTTTAAGCATTATGGGTAACTTTATGAAATCTGAGGGGAGTTTTACAAGAGCTGCCAATAGTCGTTGGGAGGTAGCAAGGGGCACAAGGAGAAAGAGATAAATACTTTACAGTATTTCAAAGACTGGAACACAGGATAGTGAACAAATGCAACTCCTCTTCGTAACTTAGTCCTGAGCTGCCCTGTGAGCAGATGCTCCCTACGCATAAGGACAGTTGCAGCCAGAGGTACGTTGCCCCTTAGATGCAGGTGCAAAGCCAAGGCAGTCAGCTTTCGATTGCCTTACCTGCCATGCCCCCTCCCGCCCCTCCAGCCAATAACCCTCTCAGCTAATTGGAGGACAATCCAGAGGTTTTCTGAATCTTCACAGCACAGAGAAGAATTTGCTTACTAAGCTGCCTACAACAACTGATCCCCCTGCAGCTGCCCCTAACCCTTTCTGGATGTTCTCATTAAGGGCAAAGAGTGAAAGGTCAACCTTTCCACTTGCCACTGCTAAATCTTAAAGAGCTCTTAAAATGCCAAGCCAGCTCCTGTGCCAGTTTCAAGTCCACGTGTTGGTTTAATACTTTTTGCAAAACAGAAGGAACACATTTTTGGATGTAGTAAGACAAATTATATTCTTGTCCATTCCTAGCTAGTTACTTGCAGTCACCCCTTCCCATCTCTCATCGTGCTACTGATCAGTACTGATATGCTCTGATGGGGACTGTATACACCACCACACTTGCTAATGGAACAAACCAAAATGGGAGAAGCCTCCCTCTCTTCTCCCCCCTCCCCGCCCACTTCTTGCAGCATTTGCTTAAACCCACCCAGTAGCATAAAGACAGATCTGCAACTGACCTGTTGATTCCAACCTTGCTAGCTGTGATGGTGGAAACCAACCAATGCTGCAAACAAGCCTAAAAAAGCACAATCTCTTCATGTTGGGCTCCACTTTTAGAAGTTACCACAGGCCTTCCTGATCAGCTGCTTGCAGAGTTTCAGCCCCTGGTTGCTTAGGCGCTTCACTCGGTCTTGGAGGAGAGCTTCAGCCAGTAGAAGCTTTTCAGACTCAAAGTTGTGACAAAGCCTCCCTCCCCACCCCCCAACAAGAGCATTAGGAAGTGCTTCTCTCCTGACAGCACTAGAAACCGGAACTGAGAACCTAGCAAAGTCCACATCATGTATTCTGGCACCACACTTCTGAGCTCTGAAGTCAGCTTTTGCACGTTAATTGGGGGGAAAATTGTAGACCACAACGAAAAGCTTAACATGGAATACAATGCAAGCACTTTTGGTAGTTCTTATGCCATTTACACACTGAGAAGTCTTTTGAGCAAAGAGCGACTGCCTTTAAAGAGAACTGAATGTATTTCTGTTTACCACTGAAGCCAAACATGCGCAACTGGAGTCTAATTCATCTGGTACTAAAATCCACTTAGAGAGAAATCCTTACCAATATAATCCCCGCACATCAAGTAAAATCTTGGTATTTGATCAAAACTGAGAACAGCTGCTACAGTTGAATATATTTGTAATCCATTTATATAGCAAACATACTGCTTTTTTGAGTTTATAATGGAGTTTTTATACTATTTGGAAGGTCCAGCTTCGTTTGAAAACAGAACTAATCTCACCTTGTACATGTTGTTCATACAGACAAGGATTTAAAGTACACCTTTCCCCTGTGAATGTATATACTATTTGTACTGAAAAGGGTTTAAATAGTATTCTTTTCTTACAAACTGTACAAGTATAAAAGACTAGTACCCAGTCCATGACCTGGCTATCATTGTCAAATTCACTTTTGAATCCTGCTCATAAATCAATCTCTGTTCTTAAAACCAAGATTTCTAGAACCCATTCCTAGAAACACGGTGAAAAATGAGAAATGTGACAGAACTGCACTTCAACCTTAAGGTCGGTACTGCTGTTACCTAATGCACTGGGCAAGAGCCAACTCAGAAATATTACTTTTAAAGAATGCAATACTGTATAAACCTTTCTAGCGAACAAAGCCAACGGATTTGGAGGACAGCACATGTTAAAGTATGGTTTACTGTGTCTTTTCATTAACAAGGAAGCTCCACTTTTTATTAAGTATGGAGTATGTTAAGTGGGAACTCTCAGTCTTTCGAGATCATTGAAACAAACACCACAGCCACCCAACCACATTACGTAAATTAACACTAAAATTACAAAATCCTACTTACTCCCCAACATCCAACTTAATGTAGAAACCATTTATTGCCAGGGGCAAATTATCCATTTGCATTCATCTGCCTGACCATAAGAGGGCTTTCATAAAATTTTAAGTAGCATGAAGAGAAAGAAATCACTGTTGTGAACAATGAAAGAGCCTGAACAGGTTAAGAGTAAATATTTACAAGTTGCAGTGCCTTTTCCCTCCCACTGAGCTCTAAGAATATCTTGGTCACAGAGTTAGGATAGAAACAAGTCAGATGCAAAAGAAATCACGGGTCTGAGGCACAGATCTCAGCATCACAGTTAGCTTTTCTAATGCTGATTGCAGGTTAAGCCTCCAAACTAAGCACCATACAGTATATAAGAAGTGCTGCATGAAAATTCCGCTGTCAGGAGTGTGATGCCAGAATACCCCCAAAGCAAGATTACATAGAAAGTCACCAAGTTAGATTATAGTGCTTTTACCTACCTGTATGAAGGCGACAATGAGAATCTTGGAGCAAGCAGGAATACTACATCCAGGTCCTAATGTCCATTGCCACTTGTGGTACTACGTTCCTCACAGTTATGCACTGCAGAAATGCTGTCTAAGTGCTGTTACATAGCAGGCCACTACTTTTAAACAGGGTCAAATTGCAGTCTCAAACTCCAGAGAAAAGCATGCTGCCACAAGTGGTTGCCAAGGAGATGCCAAGAACTTTTTAAAAACAAATATACCACAAAATACGCACAGAAACAGAAATTCATTTATTACAACTAGCAAGGATGTGGTTATAAGCATGCTATGGGTGTTGAAACAAGGGAAGACCCTTAAACTGGGACATCTTATAGATAACCTAAAAGCTGAATGGCATGCAGAAGTAAAACAATCACGCTTCTGCTCAAAGTGCATCTGTATGCTACACAAGGGGGCTTTTAATCCATTTGGGGAAAAATTAAGATGGTACATTCAGTGAAAGCTCCCGAACAATTTGTTTGCTACTGAAGGACCATCCTAAATCTTGTACTTTTAAAGTCAAACTACTGTATGCATGTTATAGAGTATAGTTAGCAACGGTCCTTGTCAAATAAGGGGTAGGAATCTACTGCAGTTCTATTTCCTACCAGTTTTATCAGCCTAGTTTTAGACAGAATGAAAACAAGAGATGAACCTTAGAAAGGAAATGGGACCATCAGCTTCCTTCACTCTTCCAAGATTACAGTACTACAAAAGAACATGGTTTAGGATATGTGCCAGCATCCTAAGGAAAAATTGCATGTAATCTGAAAAATAAACTGAAAATTAGTTTCCATGTCCAGAGGCCCCATCACTGTCCATCTCAGAATTTCCTACATTGGGTGTCCATGAACACCCCCCTGAAAAATGCAAAACTCAGCTTCAAGCACATTAACGTCCACGTTTGTGTCACAAGGGCTCCTCTACATCAGGATTTAGTACAAGAACTGTAGAGTTCCCCACCCACCCTCGGTAGTTTAAATATCAGCTCTTTAGTGTTAATTTCTTGAAGCTTCTGAGAACAAAAGCTCAGTCTAACCACAACCCTATATTAGACACCATCCAGCAAACTTGAACAGCAGCCGTTTACCCTTCTTGGGTTTTAAAATGCTTGCTTAGCACGACATTTTGAGTAAATCTATTTGCAGAGCTGAAATACTTAATAACTGATAAACAACTTTTTATACACTGAAGTCATAAACACAATTCATCCCTTCTCCCCCAGCTTTAACACATTTAAGGTAGGGATGGGGAACCATGCTGCTCAGAGACCTTAAGTGATTGGGGCAGCAAATGAATGTGATAAGTAAATAAACCACATAGTGTTCAGGCTAATCTCAAGCTAGTGGAGGGAAGACAGAACAAAGGTCAGCACCTAGGAAAGGAAAATCAGTGAATGCCTCAAGTTATCAGTTCTAACTTGACAAAAGCCATCTGTCCCTCCCTCAATAATCTTCTGGGCATAAAGGAAGAATGAGTGCAGTATCACCTAGTATAAGGCTTCCCAGAGGATAAATCTGCTTTAAATAAAAAAAGGGGGGAAGAGTTCCCCACCTGATTTAAAGCACCCAAAATTATTGAAAGACCTACAGAATTAAATACAGCATGGTCTCTGATCACATTCCTCTTATTTGATCAAGCCATTGTATATTTTACATTATCAAGAAATTGCACTTAGTTTGTTAGGTACCATCAGCATGTAAAGTCCTAGACAACTTTGACTTTACACATGTTTTGACAAATGTTAAAATGAAAGATTCAACTCTATCCAAGTCAACACAAGTTTGAACTAAGCAGACCAAAGGAAAAAACTTTCCATTTTTAATGGTATTTTGAGTTCTACATCATAGGTTTTAATCTAGCAAATTGCTACTTTAATCCTGAAGCTTTAAAATTTCATTTCTGCATTTGAATTCTGAAATTATATTAAATATGATATACAAGGTAGCCTTCAATGCTCAATGCTTTTTGATCAAGAAACTGGTTACATCAAGAAAAATACATTCTGATACCCTCCAATGTTTGCATTGTAAATTCTCCACTGTTTCTCAACCTTTACAACTTTAGGTGTGTGGGTTTCAACTCCCAGCATTTTCTAACCATCATGGTTATTGCTGAAAATTTTAGGAACTAAAGTGCAGAGACATGGAAGTTGTCAAGGATGAGAAACACTGATACAGTCAATAATGAGGAATCTTAAAATTTTATCCTAAAACATCGGGGGGCGGGGGGCACTGGATTGCTTACCTCTAGCAAGAGAGTTAAAACAGACCAACCAGATTTCATATTCGGAGCCATTATCAGAGGAATGATACACTGAACAAGATATACAGAGCCATACTATGACTTATGGAAGTTGAAATGAAGATGCCATTAGAAATACAGAAGCTGACACTATTGGATATCTGCCCATATCCATTCCCTTCACCCATCTCCTTATCAAAGCTTAATTCTTATAACTACATTATTTTTAAGTGATTTATGTATTTCATCAAATCCACTTTACTTCCTTACTGCAAAGGAATTAAAACTCCTAATATATGAACTCAAATAATTATATTGGAACCTTCATAGAACAAATGCTGAAAGCTTATTCAGAGGGTAAAATGTTATTCCATATTCATGTTTAATTAGATCTTATTGCCTGTTAATAGTGTGATTTTTATGGCATGACAACATATACTAGGCAATACATCAGATTCTATTTCAAGAAATGTATTGCCTATTAGAAAGTATTGTGTTCTGTATACTTAAAACTGCGAATGGTGAAGTTTACGATAGAAAAATCATTGCTACATTTAGTCTATTTATTTTAAACACAGTAAAAAAGTTTACACTTGGGAATTCAAATGGCACACAGTACACTGCCATCAAAGGAGGGACATTATACATAAAAGAAGCTAAGTTTAGAACACTGTGTTACATAATTACGTTTTCTGCCCAGACCACTTACAAATTCTAAGTAATTTTTCTAACATCCATAAAAACATAGCTTTCTTACTAAAATGCCAAGAATTAAAAAAAAAAAGAAGTAGTGTCTAAACAAGACAAAACAAACTGGAATGAAAAACCTACAAGTCACATCTAAAACCGGGGCTTTTTGTTTGGGCCTTCATATTCTTCTCTCCCTCTCCCATAAGCTGTAGGAGTTCCAGGCCCCATTCCTCTAGGGCCCTGGCCACCTACAGGCCCCGCACCTCCCTGTCCAAATCGCTCAGGGCGCTATTAGAACAATTAAGAGTTCAGTATGTGTAGTTGATGTCCATGTGTGTTAAGTATATATTTTAGAAGGTTCCGCAGTCAACGTTCGTCGATACAATCACCATTGAGTCGATCCACAGGTACCGGGAACATAGAAAGGAAAAAAGGGTAATTTAATAATTAGTTTAACTTAATACATGTCTTGAGGTATGTTCCCAACTTGATCCATTCTCAAAAGTCTGTTTCAGCAAACAGATATTCCCTGAAGTGCTAAAAAATGCAAGCATTAGTATGGTCTTGAACCAAGAATCCTCTCTGAAAGGAATTCTGGCAATCTGTCACAATTATTTGCTTATCTGTATTGCAGTGCAAAGATATCACTGTAGAAGGCACAAATAAGCCTAGCCAGAGGCCAGGTTCACCTTTTTAAAGCATTAGCCAGATGCCTAGTTAAAAGGCATGAGACCATTTCCTTGTTAATTATGAAGCCTACAGTCGGCTAACTTAAATAAAAAAGTCTTTCAAAAGCCATTAAGATGCTAATGAAATACAAGCAATATTATGAGTGTAATCAAATTACCTCGCCAAGAGAGGAAAAAAACTGTTTGCATAATATTGTGCTTATTAAAATAGCTCCACTGCAATAGAGGCCCTGTAGCTTTGTTATGAGGTAAGCAATGAATCCATTATCACTTTACAATTACAGATTACTTTCAGTTGGTCTCTTATGGACACTGCCACCACCAAAAGCTCAACCAGACTGCAATAAAGCAGACCAGTTAACTTGTCAATTGACCTGATCTTTCCTCTTCTGATTTACCAGGCACAAAGAAGGGTGTAATGAAGCAAAGATGTTGATGTGGACATATTTAGTGCTGTTAGGGCAGCTTAACAACTGGATTTATACAAAAATGCTTTCAAATGCACTCAAGCTTACAACAGAGCCAATTCCTCAGACTAACTGTATGAATCCTTTAACCAGATACACATGCAGATATATATTGTGAAAGGCTCACTCAATTTGCTCCCCAGTAATCCCACAAAAGCCTAGATTCCAGAATGCTACCACCACAAAAATCACAGATGAAGAAACATATGCATGAGCCCTTCACTGATTTGCATAAGTATCCAATCACGGAGTCACCAAGAGTCTGGAATTCTAACACAGAAACAGGATTCCATCAGATTTCCAACAACTGGCTTACAGTTATTAGATTGCCAATTTAAACTCCCAAAGGCCAAGTGTCAAGAATAAACAAATCCCATAAGGAGATATACTATGTACATAAAGTAACATACTTTAGAAGGTAGCACATTGCTTCATGCAAAGTACTGACCATTGGAATTTCAGGCAGTTTTTCCAGTGTCACCAATTCCAAATGAATGAAGCTTTTAAGTATTTTATCACTACATTCATTTTGAAAAGATACTTCTAGGTTTTACCAGTCTACCTGTTTCAACAGAAGTCTATGACTAATTGCAGACTCCTTTAAAATACAGGGTCACACAGCCACAGAGCATCTTAAGAACATGGGGTAAAATAAATGGTATTCATTTCTATGTAAAATGATAAATGAGCTACAAGTAGCCCGTTTCATGTATCAAACGTTTCAGTAAGAACACACTCCACCCTTACTCCCAACCTACTGTGTGTGTCAAATTAAAGTCTTAAGGTAAGCGTGTACTACACCAGCAATGATTACATTCAGATTTCAGTTTTATTTACCAGCTAAGCTGCCATTATATTACTCCAAGCAGGCCAGAGATCGTGCCTCACATTATAGTGTGGATACAAGTATTTCTCTGAAGCCTACATGAATATGAAGTTCAGAGTGCCTGGAGGACAAGCATCCCATCTGTGGCTTGTAGTCATAATAGCTGTACAAACCCTCAAACCTCAAAGGCAGAATCTGCCTCTGAATATTGGCTGAAGAGTAGCAACAGGAGAGAGCCAATGCTTTCATGTCTTGCTTATGGACATCCCTGAAGCATCTGGTTAAGTACTTTGGGAACAAGACAGATCTTTAATTTGATCCAGCAGAATCATTTAAGTAATACCTAAACCTTATAATCAAATTATACGTTATTTGAGAGTCAACAAGCAACTTGCACAAGAAACACAGATTGCTAAGGACCTGCCTACCTAGAGAATTTCTATGTTCTTCTTCATTACTTATTGTGTCAAAAGCCAGTGTATACTGTAGGATACATTGTTTGCATCTGAACACTGTTTACCTATTCTATTCTGTTAAGAAGTAAAACTATAGCACAATTGTTTTATTCTTAGGCTTGGAAGAGTGTCTCCATTTATACACATTCACTTTTATGTGCCATAGTTAACTCGAGTTCAGAAAGTGCTCATTAAAGGAGGATTTTTCCAAGCAGATTGGATTACAGGATTAAAGATTCCTTGCAGGCTTAGCCAAAGAATTTCCAACCCAACTAAACACAGAAAAAAATCACTGCATAAGTATCTGAGCACACCTGTTACCATACTGGCAAAGACTAGGCTCAGCCTTATTCTGCTCAACATGCCTCTTGCTACTGCTATTCTGAAAAATGCTAGAAAAGGGAAGTCTAGATTAAAGGGTAGGTTATATGGGATCAAAGCAGAGATATTCCAAACTTAAGTCAAGCTGCTGCAAGATACATTACCATATCACTTCCCATCATAGAGCCTCCGATAGATGTTTGTCCAACTCCAGGACTGGTCTCATAGCCAAGGCCAGTACCACTTCCTATAGGTGGGAATTTCTGAGCAGTTGTACCATAAGGATCTGGGGAGAAAATCAAAGGATTATTCTCAGAATGGGTCGAAACAATTAATGTATGTCAGTTTAATGGGGAAAACTGATTTACCTCCCATGTTCATTGCACTGGTACCACCCATTCTCATGTCTCTTTCTCTCTGAAAAAGCAAATACAGAATTTTAAGAATAGTAAATTACTTTAAGTTCTGCAACTCTAATACATAAAGCTACATAAACTCCAGAGGATATCCTTCATAACCCAAGACGGACATCATCAAAATGGAAAAAATACTTTAAATTCGAAACATAAAAATAAAACTTATTTTGAATTCCTAGGGATCAACATGAGATTCAGGCACCTGGGCAACTAGATTATTGGGAATCTTCCAGCCCTGACTTACAGGGTCCATGTAGCCCATTCTAGTATAGCTTTCTTCCCTTTGTCTTCTCATCTGTTCTTCCATTTCACGTTGGCGGATCATCATCTCTTCCTCTCGCCTGCGTCGCTCTTCTTCTTGCCTGAAAAGTCAATTACTCCATTATATTTCTCTACATCCCTACACACCTAAATAATACTCTGCTTCACTTTTTTGATTAAGTTAAAAAAAAATCCAACCCTTTAACATAATTATATTAGCCATATCATACACAGTCCTTATGTAAGGCCATTTAAGAGAAAACAAAGGTAGAAAGGCCACACCCTTTCTTTAACTTTAAATACATATAATTATGTAACAAAGGTTACCATGAGCTGTATATACTACCCCCAGCAAATCGGGATATCCTCCTCACAAGGCTCCTCACTTATTGCACAGCCCGCTGCACCCATCCACCCCTGCACAGTGGAAAGGAAGGCATACAGAAAGCTCTCAATCCTCTTGCGCCTTCATGCGCCAAAGAAACCTGACTAAACACCAGACCCTAAAGCCTCAACACAGCTGCCTTCATCCTAAGCAATCACTAGGTCCTCCCACTATTGCTCCACAACTTCATCCTTCACTGCTAGTGGGAAGAGGGGAAGGCGGCATACATATATTTTAAAAATTAAACATAAAGCACACACACCCCAGCCCAATCCACCTCCACTTAGCACCATGGCCTCCCTTTACCACTCAGTTGAAGTGTTTGCAGCCTCCGCAGATTAGCATTGCTGTATGAAACTCAAGCCCCACCAAACAGAACCACAGCCAGCATTCCAGGTGACCCTAGGAGTCTAGCCCAGACCACACAGGATGAAATTCTGGCTAAACCTCCCTCCACAATCTCTCAAGAGGCCACACAGGAGGTTCTGACAGAGTCCTCTGGCCTCAGCACAATATGTTAACAGTAAGGTGCCATGGGACAGATGACACCAAGTGTTACACAGCTTATTAGACTACAATTAATCCCTCTAGACATAAATAAGAAAGGCTATCTTATAAATCCTTATGAACCAGAAGGGAGCAGGCAAGGAAGAGCAAAGCAAAACACCAGTCTTCCAGTCACCTTCAAGCAATGTTGGTTACCAATAACTACAAACTTTGTGCATCAAGGCACAGACAAGCCCACTTGCCTTAGCTGCATTTCCTTTCGTTTCTGCATTTCTTGATTATGAAGTTCCTCCATACGTCTCAGTTCTTCTTGTCTTCTCATCAGATCTAAGAGTTAGTTTAGTAACAATACAACTGTTTAATTGTGATTGATTAGTTGATTGGCTGAATAAGATATTAAGAGCCCAATTTTGAAGTCACATCTCATGTTATATATCAAAATAGTTGCTAAAATGTTAAATGACTCCATCACTTTTTACAGAAGTTATCAGTATGCAAAGCAAATTTAGCACATGCTAAATTTCAATTCCTAGAAGACAATATTCAAACACATGCCCCTCATACTTTCTCTGCAAACAGAAGTATAGGACTATAATCTAATTAACTGTGATATTTAACACACATGTAGCAATGAAGTTTATTAATTATACTTGTAACTGCCTAATCCCAAAAGTTCCAGGCAGCTCATATTTAAGAGACAAAACTCCTGAAAGCTCCCACTCCAAATAAATACCCACACAGATATACCTCATTTTCCAATGTCTCACTTTTACAAACATCTGGCCTACAGCAGGTGTTCATAAAAGCAAGAACAAGAAACCTTCCAACCCCATCCCCTTATCCGGGGAATCACCGCTTACATTTATTCTGACTGCTTAGCAGTGGCTGGAACAGGTAGATGTGTACAGAATCCATTCCAATGATTCCAGAAGTATCTGCCCCTTACGGTCACTACCACAAGGCCAAAAAAAATGCAAGCCATGGGCCTGCTTTAAGGCATTTTCCATGAGGTATCCCCGGGGCATTGGAGAGACTCCCCCTGAGTACGGTGTTTTGGAGACCCATGGCCTGCATTTTTTTGAGCAGCATGGCAGCAGGCAGGAAGAGAATATTCTCATATCAAATCAAATTTGGATTAAAGTAAAATTTACCCTGGTTTAAGTAGGATTCGTATAATAAAGGGTTTGGAGCCAAACTCTTATGTAAAATGGAATCTTATACAAACTACTGTATATATGCTACAGACCCTGCTTGTATACAATACTAGCAGAAAAAGGATTTTCTGAACCATTGCAGGAATTGGAGCTAATCAAAGTCCCACCAGAATTCCAGAAAGCAGGAATGGCAATGGACAACAAGCACAGGAGATGGAATGACTGGACCATATTTAATCCACTTGGACAACTGATGAATACAGGAGAAGGTATCCCTCAAGTAATGAGGTCTGAAGCCATGCGAAATTTTAAAAGAAACACCCAATTTAATTTGCACCCAGAAACTGGCAACCAATGTAGCTCCTGAAGGAACAGAGTCTCTGAATGTATCCTGTTAACTGTCAGGCTGCCACATTCTGTATGACCTAGTTTCCAGATGTTTTCAAGGACAGCCCAATGTAGAGCACATTATAGTATCCTAGCCAGTAATCTAGCCATGGGGTAACTAAAACATGTGGGCAAGAGCTTCCCTAATCTAAGAATGGCTGCAATTGATGTACAAAATGTAACTCCTTATAAGTCCTCCTCTTCTTCAAAAGCAGGAGCTGTGCAAACTCTTTCAAGTAAGATCACTTGTGACTGGAGAGAAGAGAAAATCCTGAGGCACCCCATGAAGGTCTCAGAATCAGATCTCTTCTCTCCCATCAACACTGACTGGAACATAACATAATAAGAACTTAAGAGATG
>JAJFZI010634270.1:0-13609 GCA_022379055.1 Anilios bituberculatus
CTTCCTTGCTTGCTTCCTCCCTCCCAAAATCACAATAACAAATAATTAAGAACCACTCAAAGCCTTTATATTACTGTCAGCCTAGCTCAGATTCTCATCACAGAATGTCATAAGAATACAATGTTCACTGTTTTCCTGAACATTAACTTCAGGGGTCAAGCTGTTCTTGCTTTGGGGGAGGGGATAGGATTTCTTGGATCTCCCTCCTGTCTGGTATATATTATGCAGGGAGATTTTACCTGGAATAAATGATCCTGAAGATAACAAAGCTACATTTATGGCTGCATTCCTACCGGAAAAGAGTCATAAATATTTTTGAAATATCTCAAATAGTTTTAGGATCTTTGGGGTTTATAAATCTTTTCTCAGATTGCAGTGATGGAATATATTGCTGCTTCAGGAAGATGCCTCTTTCTCTAACTCTCCCTGGCCAGACACAGAAATTAAGAACAGTTGGAACTTCATTTAAAAGCTAAGAAAATTCCATGGGTCAATAAAAGGCTAATTTGGTAAAGCCACTTGTAGGAAAGGGTAGAGTCATCTACTTGTTGGAAATATAGTCAGAATGGAACATTGGTTTTCATGATGCAGTCATGTACACTTGCTGAAGAAAGTTTCAAAATACCCAATTAAATATGGCCTAAATAAAATACCCCTTTCACTGAAAAACTTTTTGAGAGCCTAAGTAGAAATACAAGAAAACTAAGGAATGCTGATTATGTGAGAAGAGGCAGCAAAACTAGTTCAAACTAAGGCAGTCCCATTCTCCAGGGTGGAACAAGTCAGTGCAACTAACTTGGTGCAGCCAGGTGCCCCCAAGTGCTGGGAATTGCACAAGTTCTGGTGAGCAGCGTGAGGCAGTCTCGAGAGGCTGCCAAGCCGCCCCTGCGAGCCATGTGAGCACCCTGCCTGCATGTCTCATGGGGGTGGCTCGGTGGCCTCCCTGCGGCTTTGATGAGCTGTGCAAGCATCCAGCTGGTTGGTAGGGTGCTTGCGTGGTTCGCAGGGGTGGCTAGGTGTTTCTTCTCACCTGCCCCACTCACCGCCCTTGGCTGCAAGGCTGTGCCGCCACCATGCCTAGCCTCTCTGTCCCACTCACTGCCTCTGGGGGATAAATGATACCTCCTTTGGGGTGGGCCAGGGGGCATTCCACCCACTGCACCCCTCTCGACGCCTCTGCAGCCAACTCAGTGTCACTGAAGCAACCCAGGGACAAGTTGCTGCAGGGCAAGGTGGCAGCAGCTGGTCTGACCTTTATTATTATTATTTTCTTTCATCCAATTTATTTATTTTTTGGCTCAGAAAATTAAATAAATTAAATCAAAGAAAAAATAATAATAAAGGACAGACAAGCTGCTGCCCACTGGCCTTTGGTTTGATTTATGTTTCAGCAAGTAACTGTTCTGGCCTTATTTTTTTCCTTTGGCTTGATTTATTTGTTTATTTATGTAAAAGCCAAAACATAGTATCACACTTAGTAATCTGATAAAGCAGTGTTTCCCAACCTTTTTAGAGCTGCGGTACTCTCACAAAGTTTGTGCAAGATTTCCAGATTTTAAGACATTGCGCAAGACCCGAAATATCACACGACCTCATAAATCTTGTAAGAACTTCATGTTTTCAGCAAGATTCCATTTTTGCATGACGACGTAAAGCCACGCAAAAAAAAATTTATTTTCCCCCCAACTGTGCCGCAGTACCCCTGGGGGGTATTCACGGAACCCCAGGGTACTGCGGAACCCCAGTTGGGAAACACTGTGATAAAGCAATCTCCTCCCATGTTGCTCTGCTTACCCTTCTCTTTAAGTGATGTCATAAATAGTGATATACATGATGATGTATTGCCTAAATCAATGTATGTAACAATAAATTTGCATAGACCTATAAAGAGGGTATGTAACCTAACCCCACTTTTAGATTGACTAGATTTTTTTTCAGTCAGGTTTCAAGCAAGGACACAGTACTGAAAAGACATTGATCACACTTGTATATGACCTCTAGAGTAACTGGGATGAGGGTAATGCAACTGTCCTGGCTTTTCTTGATCTGTTAGCAGCTTATTGATACCATTCACAATAGTATCCTTCTAGGTAGACTGGCTCTGGGAGTTGAGATGGGAGGCACAGTGTTGGGATGGCTCTTTTTCTCTGTGGTCAGTTCCAGTTAGTGTTGATGGATAGAGAGAGGTCTAGCCTGATAACCCTGGTATGTGGGGTTCCTTGACACTCTCATCTCTCTTGTTTAATATCTATGTAAAACCATTAGGTATGTTTTTTGGTTTAAAGTCCAATATTATTAGCACACTGATAATACTCAAGTACACAGTTTATTTCTGGCCACAGTAAAGTAATTCCTTTCAGTAGGAGTAAATTCAGACTCAGCTCTAGTAAGGAGGAGGGACTGTGGGTTCCTGCCTCTACTCCAGCTAGGGATTGTTTATCTTTGATCCTGGAAGAGGTTGCAGTTTCCTGCTCTAGACTGGTGCACAATTTGGGAGTTCTTGAAGATCAGGAGGCAGCTATGGTCAGCAGAGTATTCACTCAGATATGTCTGATGTGCAGGTTGCTCACATTGCTGGATTGGAAGTCTTTGCTCTGTCTTCATCACTCCCCAGTTGAACAATTATAATGTTTCTTCAAGGACTACCCTTGAAGACTACTTGGAAGCTGCAGCTGGACCTGAATGTGACAGCATAAGCAGATGTGGGCATGCCACACTATGCCCATGGGACACCTCTATTTTAACAAGTTTCATTGCTTATCAATAAGCTGCTTTGTGTAATTTCTGGCTGTTTTTGGTGGCATAGATCCTATCTACTTGCTAGACTGTCTCCCATAGTTTCTGTCAACCTAGTAAGGTAGGTCAGTTCCAGCTTCCATTTGTAAAAAGGTGACTTGGTAGGATCCTGGAAGCAAGCCTTCTCTGCAGCAGTATCTACCCTCTGAAATAGTTTCCTTCCAGAGATCGCCATCCTGCCCATCTTTAAAAGGACTTTGAAGATCTGGCTCCTTCACTAGGTCCTAGGTAAAGTACTTGATGGATGGGGTTGGATGTAATCAGTGCTCTTGGGAATGGGTGGACATATTTTCTCTTTGGTTCTGTTAATCTACACAGAGTCACTATGAAGTTGGACTGCCTTATTTAAGATTTTATAAATAAATAATCATGTTAAGCTCCCAGAAGTTTCAGTTACAAGAAAATCTAATCTTGCTGTAAACTCATGTTCCTATTGCCAACTCTTGTCGTCAGCAAAACCTGCAAGTAACATTCTCAAGATGACTGAGGTATGATCTAACTCTCCACTCTTTATAATGTAGAATTATTTATTTTACAATATGGATGAGTCATTTCCATATTTTTAAAAATTAAATCTATGTGCCCATCATGTTAATAGCATATTGTTGGTTATGTGTGGAGGTTAGACAGTGATTAATTTTTTTTTTCATTCTACACCAGTTTGGTTGCAAAACTCGATGATAGATTACATGGGATCTTCATTTTTAGAGCTTACACAAAAGTCTGTTCTAAAATTTGAGTCTTTAGCCTTGAATGAAAATTAATTGGGAATAAAATTGAATTTTACAGGCAATATAAGCCCTCTTAGAATAATTATTTCAAATTTTGGATATATTTTAACAGAAAATGTTTTGGTCTATCATCAGTTCCAGTTTCTGGTTCTTTTTCACTTAACATTCTCTTTTCTCCTACTTCCCATTACAGAAGGGGCACAACACCACGTCTAAGTTCTACATAAACTTGACAACTTAGGGTTTTCTATCACAATGTTATTTTCTGAATAAATATTTATTTTGTCATGCAAGAACTCCTGAGTTCTTTTTTAAAATGTAATTATCCTAGCTTTACTACTTCTTGTGTGTGGAAAATGAGTGTATATGTGATATGTAATCCACATATATTGTGAATAGTTTTATAAAAATATAATTGAGATGTTGCATATTAGAATGGCTTCTAATCACAAAACACCTGTTTACTAGAAAGCAAAGATTTGCTAACTCTTATTTTAGTATACCATTAACTTAAAGAAGCATGGATTGCTTGGTGTTACAAGAGAAGCTAGGACTATGATTACATCAAAACAAGCCACACTTATTATATATTTATTTAAATTTTACATGGACACTGGACTGAAAGAACTCTGGGTGCTTCTGAATTGCAAATCTGTTAAAAATCCAGAATTTTTAGGCACAGTAATCCCACATTTGAATGTAACACCCAGCTCTCCATTTCACATTTATTTACCCATGCTCCTAAAGTTACCATAAATGAAAAGAGAATATGCCAGGATATGAATATAGATGAGAAAGATGTATTCTAAGCTATTTAATTTATTTATGGAACAGAGCATTATATTCTTAAACAGCTGTTCAGGGACCTCAGGTTTTAGAGGAGACAAGGTTTTCTGTGTGAACTGCATTTATATAACAGGACTATTGCTAGAATTTCATGTTCTCATCTGGAAAAAAAAAAGATGAGATGAGATTCAACTTTTTGAAATGTCTTAAGTTCTAAGAAACTTGAGATTAAAGTGTACAACAAAACCTCATCCAATTTTGAAAATTCTTTTTGTAGTAGCTGAGCAGGGAGTTTGGCTCTAAAAGCATAGAGAAATTTATCTTGGAGAAAGGGTAACTTGTTTGGCTTTAATCGGAATTTCCTCTATCCACCACTGGGACTACTTCCTATAAGCAAAGTCATCAAAACCCTTTCTGTCTTATTGACCAAAAAAGTCCATTTAAATGAAGTCTCTGAAATCTCAGATAATAGCTGCTTTATTTTATTATATGAAGAACAAAGAAGTCAGTTACTTTCACAAAGACCAACATTTTGTTTTTAATGAGAATGTCCAAGGAATAAGGAGTTTATAGCACTGTTTAGACTCCACACTTGCAAAAGTAGAATAGTATTTTGCATTCCATTGCTATTAATTCAGAACTTGAAATGCCTTTCTGTCTGGATCTATTTATCTGTATAATCAGATCTGATATATTTTAAGATTAATAATTGAAAGGAAAATATCAAAGAATATTGCAGGATTAACAAGTAAATCATTTGATCTAGGGAAGAGACAGTATTTACAATAAAAACATAAGTACTTTTTACATATAGAAATATACTCCTAAAATTAATATTAATTTTAAAAAAACTTTAACAGAAAAGAAATGTTTAGAAGAAAATGTTACTAAGATGGAAAAATGTTTTACAGAACTAGTCACACAAATCAAGCAGTTGCTGAGGAAAGGGGCTAAGGCAAATTCCCTAAAGATTATGATAGAATTGATAGGTTGGATAAGTTCTGCCCTCATTGCCATATGGGCTGAGAGTGAAACGTAAATACCTGGTTCCAGGCACTATTTTAAGAATAGCAAAGGAGCAGATCAACTTATTTTGAATCTAACAAAATCTTTTTAAGGTAACAGATTATAAAATTGAATTAAGTTGTTGCTCAGAGACATCAGTAAGCCCTGAGAAAATTTGTGGCCCTACAGAAAAAGAAGGGCCAAAATAGTGATTTTGTAAATAACTAAAATCTAACATGCTTCTGTCAGCATGAGAGGACTTTTAAAGGAAATATGAAACTGAGAATTTCCTAGAAGATAGTAGGATGGAAGAATGAATGAAGCAAGAGCCACTAATGGGTTTAATTTAGGTGGAAGAATAAACTCTGTAGGAAGTGATGGCCCCAAACACTTGGGTTGGAGGAGGATCCAGTTAAACAGCTAGTTGTACTCTCCCCCCTCCAAACCCCAGTTCACAGAAAATGAATCACATACTTTGTGCTGGACATAAAGGCCAGAGGGGTTTTGTGGGCATTTCTTTATTGATCAGGTGACATTCAAGACATGAGACCTTACTGCCAGTCATGTCCCTGTTTCCAGAAGGTTGGGGAGAATAGGCATAAAATAAAAGCTCCTAATATCTTTACCTATCATTGGTAATCCGTTTTATAGGCTAGACATTGGTCCCTTACCAAAATCAACTAGGAAAAAAAAAGATTTATCATGACTTCAATAGACCATTTCACTAGGTTTCAGGGACAGTAACTCTAACACCAACTTTGCTCAGCATCTTTTCTGACACAGTTCTCATCATAGATACTTTCCAATTGTGAAAGTAAGTTTCTGTTGGAAACAGTGCAGTCAACATTGTAATAGTGGCAATGCACAGTTTAAAACATAGCATAGCATCCAGAGCCTAATGGTGAAACAGAGATAATTAATAAAATTTAAAATCAATCAATCAATTTATCTATCAA
The DNA here is from genome assembly GCA_022379055.1 of Anilios bituberculatus. Classification (NCBI taxonomy): domain Eukaryota; kingdom Metazoa; phylum Chordata; class Lepidosauria; order Squamata; family Typhlopidae; genus Anilios; species Anilios bituberculatus. The sequence goes on from JAJFZI010634270.1 coordinate 6,275, forward strand.
TTATGTATTCATTTGTCTATCCTAACTATCGTGTCTGTGTGTGTCTGTCTGTCTGTCTATCCATCCATCCATCCATTTATCCATCTACCCACCCACATAACTGTATGTATATATGGAGAATAAAGCCCAAATGATTGGGATGATAATAATAGACAATCAGAACTTTAGGAATCTATAGTTTTCACCTTTGAACAAAAGTTTGATAGGAAAGTTGTGGTTCAAGTAACTTGGCTGAATGATAGTTGGGAAGAGAGACTCAGAGGACAAAAGACAGACTTAGTCCAGCATGTTTTAAAACATGGAAGAGTTAGAGACAACAAACAAAACTCAACCAGTTCACAAGATTGTCAGATGCACTGGTATAATAGGAAGACCAGACTTATGAATAATAGAGGATGAAGTGATTATCTTCCTTCCCTCAAAAGCATCTTTGGGTTAATGAAAATATGCTTCAGTTTTGTAGAAAGAAGGAAGAGTAAGACAAGGACCCCCACAACAGTGAGGCTATACAACAGGATCTTACAATTAATTTCCTCTTTAAAAGCAAGGAAGTATTTCTGTGTATAATGAATATGCAAATTTGGGTTTGGGGCGTGGAAAAATGATAAATTAACTCAAGCTTTTCCGTCTTAAGATGTAGTAGTGATTATTATTTTCAGTGGTTTCCAAAATATTTTGGACAAATTTATGCAGAATTAATCATGTTATCTGTGACAGGTAAATACAAATCCATATTTAATAGCAGTATGTTTTAGAGCACAGGTCCCCAACCACTGGGTTGGGGATCAGTACTGGGCCGGGGCTGTGTTGAACTGGGCTGCACAGAAATAATATAATAATTAAAATTGTATATTATGCACTTTATTGTGCTTTATTATGCACTTCACTCCCCACCCCCACCCCTCAGTCTGTGGTGCAAAAATTTTTGGAAGCCCACTATTTTAGAGTATAGATGCGGGGAATAAGCATAAGGAATTCCTGCTTGTGGGTGTCCCAAAGTATATATTAGATCATTTTTCTCAGAAAGAATGTTGAACTGTATTGATTGGTCTAGTCCAACAAAGTAACTTACACAAATATGCAATTTTAAATTGAAATGTAAAAACATGTTGGAAACGTTCTACTATAGAAGAAATATTTTATGCAAAATGGAATGCTTGCAAATCATTGTGACATTTTATAATTAAAGTATAAACAGTCACTATAAGACTGCATTTAAAAATGAAGAGATACTAATCTTAGTATATTTAAATGTATGAATATGCTATATATATTTAAAAGGTTTGATATTTTATATGTCTTAAAAGGGTTGAAAATGAACTGTTTATATCTTCTTACAAATTTAAACATTTTTGGAATGGCTATGGTATAAAGTAATCATATATTTAGGATAAAAGCAGATTGCTGTGACATAACTATTAAAATCTAGGAAACATGATATTTAGGTAAATTTTGCTGAATAAATATTAGGAAAGTTGTGCAGAACTGCTTGTTTATGTTGGTAAGTTCAGAAGTCTGGTTAGAAGTTTAACATCTTATGCAGCATTATAAAGTCTAAATGATAAGCAAGGTATAAGAAACTATATGAGAATTTCAGCCCTAGAAAGTGAAAAATAAGGGAAACTAACAGAGAATGTCTGACTTTACTATAGATTGGTCTATGTGTTTAACATTTTTTCCATCTGACTTCATACTCTCATCACTTCACTAGAAGGCAGTGATGAATTATATTTGTGTGTTCGCTACTAATGCTTCTGTAAGATGGTGTGGGGTTTTTTCTGATTTTTTAAAAATTAGTTAGCTTATGTTTTCAGTATTTCTGCTTTTAAGTAAACTGATGTTTTCATTATCTCCTAGATTCATGAGAAATTGCACTACTATGAAAAACAAAGTCCTGTGCCCATGTTGCATGGTGCATCAGCCTTGGTAAATGATGTAAGTGTGCCTGAGGAGTCCATGGCACCATGGTTCTTAAAGTCTGAAAGGAGAGAATAGAATATGTATATGAATGGGACCATATGAGTTTGATATGCAAAGGCTTGCGGTCATGTTTTTGAATTGTATTAAGTATTTTATATTTACAAAAACATGTCATCTAGACACTCTTGTTTTGCCTTGGTAAATTGTAAATTCTATCTATCTTATAATGACAGAAAAGCTTTTAGCATCCAATGTGTTAGGTGACAAGAGGAATGTTTTCCAAAAGTACATATAACTAGTATGCTGAGAGAATAAGAGAGAATAATAACACTTACAGCAACAAGGCATACATTCATGTATGTTTAATTGTTTTCTCAACTGAAATAGGCACCAATTAATTTCCTATTATTATGTTTTTAATGAAAAAACAATCTTGCTTTTTCTGAAGAACTGGGTGCACACCTGTATAAACTAGGACAGAACCTGAGGTACTCAGGATAAAAAAGTTAAACTAATTTAAAATAAACATTTTTATTGTCAGTCTTTGGTGTTATACTATATTTTTATTATATATTAATGATATCTCCATACATTTTCATTGAATATTTGTAAACAGAAGAATTTTTCTAGGACTAAAGGGAGATGGGAGAAAGTTACTTTTTTTGTAGATTCATATTCATTGAATTGGATGATTTTTGAATCTTAAGCTTCTAAGATTGTGAATGTACAAAACAAAACATTTTATTTTTATTTTCTTTATTTGTATGCCATCCATTCCTGAGGGCTCTTGCTGAAAGGCTGTGGTAGTATACTTGTTTATAACAAAATTTAGTTCTATGTTAAGTCCACATTATATTACATAAATCATTGAGTTCATTATGGAAATCCCTTATTTAACCTTTAGAATGCTTAAATGTCTGGTAATCTGACTCTGGCTATGTTTCTGGATTAACCTGTGACTTAACCTTTTTGCTTCTTGTATGTAAACTTAAATTTGGACTAGTAAGATTACAGAGGAACTGTGCTTCCATATTCCAGTCATAAAAAGAATAGCTACTGTGGATTTTTGGAAGCAGTGTGGATTTCACCACTTCATTCAGAAGCTGATTTTTATAGACACTGTCAAAGTTTGATCCAGTCATTTTTACAAGCAGTGCTTTGTTTGCACGCAAAGGACCATTCACTTAGATGAAATGCTGAGATTTGCCCTTGCTGCTATAAATCAGAACGTGATCTGGGTACTGTTGCCAGAAATGATTGCTTAAGTCAAACTCAGTTGAAAGACTTGCCCAGAATTTAGTACTTGGTCCAGAAAATGAAGAGTAATGATTGATTGTCTGTTTTTCTTCATGCTGAACATACTGGAAAGCAATAACCTTGAACAAGATTAATTCTTGGTTGCCACTGACACACTGAGTAAAACAATGCCCTTGCTAATGTTTTTGTGTCATTTCAATCTCCTTCACAGCTGGCTGAGGAGCTGCAGAGTAAACCGCTAAATAGTGAGATCAGAGAACTGTTGAAACTACTGTCAAAACCCAATCTCAAGGTGAGAGTATGTTACTTGCACCTGTTAAAATGCACACTTCTTAATTCCTCACAGTTCTCAAAGTCGACTGAGGATGATATGAATGATCTTGAGTCCGGGTGAATATGCAAAAATGCTAGGAAAAATGGTGAAGTAGCTGAAAACATTAATTACAATATATTATTCAGTTGAAGTTTAGTAGTAGATTTTATATGTTACAGTCAGACTAACTTATATAATACCAACATAAAAGTATTAAAACATATAAAAGAGTATTCAATCAATAAAAATTTATAACTAAAACTTAAGTCTACTGCTTCTTTCTAAAATCACTGCACCAAAGACTGTCTCTTATGTATTTCTGTGATGCAGATCTTTCTACATTTTTAGAATCACAAGTTGGAAGGGACCTTAGAGGTAATTAGTCCACATCTGTGTTCTGTGCAGTCTACTAAGCATTTTGGACAGATGGCTTTTTGGCCTATCCATTGAAGGGAAACATACTCCCATTCAATGATGTAAACTGTTTCTCTGGTTTGTAGCTTTTGTTGATAGGAAATCCCTCTTAATGTCTAATTTGAATTTACTTCACTGTAGTTTCAACCCATTGGTTCTAGTCCTGCCTTCTGAGACAAATAAAGTACAAGTCGTCTTTTCAGTATGATGCCCCTTTAGATATTTGAGGACTGCTATCATGTGTCTTCTTTGCCTTCTTTTATGCAGACTATACATACCCAGATCCGTTAACCATTCTTCCTTAGATGATTTCTTCTGCCCCTGGAGAGTTTAATTTATTTACATTAAATAAGTGTTATTTCATTTGCTCCTTGCTTAGCAGTTCCATTCTTTTGCTAATAGCAGAACAAGTGTTGTTTCTCTTTTGAGAGAAGATGGACTCCTTTCTCCTTGCAACAGACTTTGCTTTTCCTTTTGTTTCTGAAATGTCCCAATTTTCTGTTTAAGCATTTCTTCCAAGCCATGGTTCATTCTACACTGTAGTTTTTCAGACACAATTCTAACAGTTTCTGGCAACTATTGAAAGCCACTGAGAGATCACAGTACCAGGATGTCACATCACCCCTGTCTCAATTCCTCCATAGGTCAACAGATATAGTTAATGCTGTCTCATTCCTGTGTCCCAGCCTGAAACCTGACTGAAAGTGATCTAATAATCTGTTTCTTGTAGCCAAACAACTTTCTCAATAACCTTCCCTAAAAAGAGAAAATCGAAACTGGCCAGAAGTCCAATATAGCTGAGTTCAAGTCTGCTCTATATGAAGGAGATATACCACTGCCTCTTTCAAGGCTGGTAGAATAATCTCTTCTCTCAGTGATCCAGATATTATAGCTTGAGACCAACTACATATCACTTTCTGGGAAGCTTTCACTAACCAGGGGATTTGGATCTATTAAACAGTAGCTGGGTTAGTATCACTGCGGACCTTGTCAATCATAGGATAATCTTTTCCCAGATAACAAAGCAAGAACATGCTTCCTTTATCTCCATTGAACTAGTTACCTGCAAAAAGGCCACAGGTTCACTGTCTGCAGAATCAATAAGAGCAGAGAAATGATTATATTTCACTGCTCTTATTGCCACACTGTAATTCCTAATACAGGCTCCTACACATGCTCAGATTCACTCTTCATCTTTTTCCAATGTCTTTTAAGTGTCTCTTCTGCCACTTCATCTCCTTTGAATAACCAAAGCGCACCTCAGGGTGATGGATGGATGGATGATTATTTATGCATTTATACTCTGCTTGCTCTTTATAGGACTCAAGGACTCAGGGTAGCACAAACCTAGAGAGGCTGCATAGGATTATCCAATCCAGAATCCTATTATTCCCATTTCAGGGAGAGACTAAGTCCTCAGATGAGCAGCCCCCTAGATCTTGGGGGGAAAAAACCCCAAATTCCTTTGGAAAGCTTTCAGGTCCATTATGCATATGGAGTGGAGGAGCAGGGCACTGGCAGGCCAAAGAGCAATTAGGGAGTGATGCAACCGGGGCAAAGGAAATGTTAACATCCTTTACCTAAAATCAGTTCTCATTTGCCCTCAGACAAAATCCAGTTCTAGTGTGCAACCTCTGGTACTTTATTTGTTGGTGGCCCTCAATAATCTGTCAGCATTATATGTTGGGATTTCATACAGAGTCTGTTTCTTACCCAGGTTCAAGACCTTGCACATTCAGTTGATTACTGAAAAGAGCTATAATAAGCAGTAACATCTTTCAGTGCCTCTGTTTTTTTCTTTGACTTTGCTTTGTAAGTGTGAAAATGAAAATTAGAGCAAATTTCTCTCTCTTTAAAAAAAAAATTAAAAAGAATACTTTGATAAACAATACATAAAATATAGTACCTATTTATGGAGGAAAGAAATATTCTCACTATAGCACCCTGGTAAACCATCTTGGATTACATCAGTGCCAGTTCAAGTTCCTAAACTAGTATCTTGCTATTAAATCTTCAGAGATTAGAGCAGTATTATCTGTCATATCTGTAGTTCATTTCCAAGTTTAAAAACTTTGTAATTTAATTGATTTATTACAAAGCACTCGCTGCTGATCTTGACTGGGTTCATAAATAAGCAGGATTAGGCCTAGTTAGCATGGGAGACTGTCAGGGAACACCAGGATTGTAGGCTAGAATGTATAATTTAAAAAGCATCCTGTAGGTTCTCTTCATTGGTGTGTGAGTGTTTGGGATTGGGTGGCTAACAAATCTAAGTCAATCAATCAGTCAATCAGTCCTTGCAAAGTTGAACAAATACATTTTTTAAACAATGCAGAATGCACCTTTTATTTTATCTCAAGGTACTTGTTCCTTAGCTTGGAAGAATATTTAATGCTATGTTATTGTTGGCAGATAACAATAGCATTAAAACCCTATAGAAGGGAAAATCAAAATCTGCAGTAGTATTGGTAAACTGCCAGTGCAAGTATAGCTTTTATATTTTTTTACTTGACAGTTGTTAATTCTGGGATTTTTTTAGGCTTTACTTTCTGTGCATGATACTGTTGCTCAGAAAAGCTATGATCCCCTTTTGCCTCCTATGCCTGACGATATTGATAATGAAGAAGATTCTGTGAAAATCATCAGGCTTGTAAAGAATAGAGAACCACTGGTAAGTGATGATGATGATGATGCAGCAGCAGGTGATATATCACAGAGTTTTATACTAACCAACATATGAACAGTATCCAGACTTACACTATTTGTATTCAGTGCCATAGAAATCAGTATGAATAGTCACTCTTCAACCCTGCTGGTTTCAGTGCAGCTATTTAAATTCACTGCGCTATAATTTAATCTGGATCCAAATCAGAAGAAAAGGAAATTAAAGAGAGCACAACCAATTATAACTACATATTTAACAATAAGAGGAATATATTATTGGTTTGCATTCAGAGAACATGAATAGGCATAACCTTCATTACTTTACGTTTGGATTACCATAATGCAGTATGTCTCTGAAGACTGCTTGGAAGCTGCAAATGGTGAAATCAATGATGAAACAATTGTGGCTCACTGGTATTTCTGTAGGAGGAGGGATGTGCAGTTATGCCTAGCTCAGTGATTCTCAACCTTTTTAACCCACTTATGCCTAGTGTTTCATTATTGGAATGCTGTGCATGTGGGAGGTATTTATATTCTACTGCTCAAGGTCATCGCCAAGGTCTGATCCAAACAAAACAATTCAAAAAATTGCAACCTCAGACATAAATGGGTTAAAGCCATGATCCAAATTGCATATTGGGCAGGTCTTTAGGACCCACTTTAAAATTTTAAATGAAAATGTAAAAGATTTTTTAAAAATAATAAAAATAATTATAAAAACAATACTATCCTTAACATTATATTCATAGTTTTCCCTTTTTATAAAT
>JAJFZI010634607.1:2171-15823 GCA_022379055.1 Anilios bituberculatus
CTTCTTCTTCTTCTTCTTCAAATTCTTTTAACTGACATTGTACTGGCTGGTTGTTGACCATACTTAACAAAATTTGAAAGTCCATTTGCACACACCTGTAGGCAAGGCAGATTATATTAAATTTGTAAAAAACCCAATGATATATAGTTAGAAGATTTGCAATAGAAAAACAGAATGGGTAAGTTTCCTTTGGGAACAAAGCCAAAATTATCCCCCCTAGAACAACTTCCTGAGTGACAGCCCTATGCAATCTGTGACTAACTGTGCAATACTCTCAAGCCCCAATACATTTCATATCTCTTCCTTGCATACTGGCAGGCAAATTTCAGGCATCCCCTTTTTCCTTCATTGCACCTTTCAATGCTCACATTCATGATTATGAGCTGCATTTGTATAGCTCCAACTATGCTTTGGGAAATCTGACATATCAGTTGTTTTACTTGTTAATAGCTACTTACTTCCCCAAAAGATCCTATAGATTTGGTTTGGCCAATTTTAGTATATAGTATTATGCATATGAACACCCAACTGGTTCTAATTATGACAAGCAGACATCCACCACAACCTAGTCATGGCTAGTTGCTAAACATAAGTAGATCAAATATGCCTTTTGAGAGACAAGGCTGAATGCATACAGACTCCGAAGACTTGCCATATTACATCCATATTAGGATGAATCAGTCCTGACATGTGAATCAATATTCAGACTTTTTTTGCATTCAAATGCTTCGAAAGGTTGCTGCACAGCCACAACCTGTTAATTCCCCTCAGATAGGAAAGGTTAGATTTTTGGACAGCTTCTCTTTTTCACTGGAAGACCACAAAGAGATGACCCTTATAAAAGTTTCACTGAAAATGTCTTATAACATAGGTGCTATTCTAATGTTTGGGGATTGAAGGTCACTTTCTTTTGAAACATAGAGAAGAAGGGAAAAAATCAAATGGGGTCTTGAGGGTGATGAATGGCTTTTAGCTGCTCCAATAGGTGCAATTTAGCCTCCTGCTACATAGGAGAAGGGTTCAAGAAAAACCAGTCCCTTTTTTAAGGGATGTAGGAAGGACATGTCACCTTTAGTTGTCATCAGCCTGCTTCTACCATGTGTGGTAAGCCTTCCCCACCCCCCCAGCTGCAGAACCACAGAGGTTACTGCCATGATTCCCCTCCCTTTCTTCCCCTTTTTAAAATTTTGGTGATGGAGGGGGGAATTTTCTGGAGATATTTATATGGAAAAAATGAAGAGAAGAGACATTGATTTGTTTTTTGGGGGGGTGGCTCTGTTTTATTTTTTATTATTTGTGTGAAAGAACATGTCCTTCCCCTTGCCCCCCTCTCTGGAACACGTGTATATTGTTTTTGTTCAGCGTTGTGCCGCGGTACGGAGCCGTATTTAATTGCACATACAGATGTTGGCTGGGTATATCCACTGTACATTTTATTTAATCTGGGTTTATTATTAATATTATTTGGTTTTTAAATATAAAAGAATCGTCTGTCACTTTAAAGCTGTTTTCTGCCTACCTCTCTTTCTCAGATTGAATGTTGGGAGGGTGAAACTCATTATAAGCAGGAAATGTTCACCTTTTTTACCATCCCAGATATATGGCTGAGGAGGCAGTGTTGGAATATTGGCTTATATTTGAGCTGGGGAGGGGCTGAGGTTGGCTAACTGGAATAGTTAGTTGGCTCAGAATTCTTGGGCACCTAAGCAACAGATAATAAGAATCTGCGCTTTTATCCCAACACAAGAGTCGGGCAAAATGCTATATACCCTTTGCTTCTGCAAATTGCACTTTAATTCAGAAGAATTGATGCATAAAATTATGTATGAAAGAGAAATATAGCTTAAGGTAACAGTATAGAGAATTTTTATATATTGTTTATATAAAGCCCTGGTTTGGGTTACATGACAAAGTTCAGTACTTTTAAAACTTGTTATTTCTGTTTTCTCCTTACCCTCATCAGAACAGGAATAAACTTGTGTGACCTCAAGCTTTCATGTAGTGGTAAACCAGCACCCTTTCCAGTTATGGTGGAATCCAATTCCCATTACTGTATATATAGTGCTTGATGAGAATTATAGGTTAATGCATCAGAAATAGTAGACAACACCATGGTGGGAGATATCACGATATTGATTTTAGGTATATACCCAGTATTTGGAATGCACACTTAATTGGAAAGTCGACAAACTTTACCATGATCTCCAAATAGAAATACCCAGCCATATTGTGAATGTGCTTGCCTTTGCTTCCAATATTTAATTATTAAATTGTTGCCTGATTTAATAATAATCCAGGAATAACTTGTTGGCTGGTAAAGGATGACAGGTATCTGTAATCCTTTATTTTAACAACTTTCTGTTTATAGAAGGGAGCTATAAAAGCACACCTGTTTTATACATGAAGATACTATTGTAGAAGACAGCACCTTATGCCAAGTTTTTTCCAATTGCATAATATTTAGGCCATCTTGCTCCTATATTTTCTTGTCCAGCTTCAAATTGCCTATGGTTGAAGGAAGAATGGTTGAACTTAGCAACTGACTTCTCCAACTGAGCTAGAACAGAGACTCCCAGAATTGTCGACTGGTGTGGCTAGTAAAGAAATTGTGAGAAATGCAGTTACATCACTGGTGTGGTTGCTGAGTTAAGAAGGGACGATGTATCAGAAAAGGCAAGAGAATGAAGTGTGGTGCTGGTTTTGGTACCAACGTTCTACTGAAGTACTGTAATCCTAGTATCCTTAGTTAACAACAACAACTTTCTGATTGAAAAATCTAAACGCTCTTGAAACTTTGAGGCACTAGGAAATGAAATTGTTTTACAAAGATGTTTATCCTGTAGAGGAAAAACTGAAAGGAAAGCTTTTGGGGGTGTGATTTAATAGTTGGCATGAACTTTTTTAGTGTCACCAAGAAAGGCTGGATATAGAGATGGGATGCTAAACAAAAATACCTCTGGAACTGTTCTTCTCACAATAGCAGTCTCATATCTAGGATTACAGGTTAAAAACATTAAAATTTATGGCAAAGAGCCTGAACTGTGAACTTCTCATTTTGTATCTCTCTTCTATTACAAAAAGCTCATGTACTAGCTCTTAACAAAATTGTATTCTGCCTCAGCTTTCCTTTCAGCTGTTACTGGTAAGAGTAATAGGAAGGCAGAACTAGTGGAAATTCACTTTTTAGAAATATAATGTACATCTTTAAATTTACCAGTATAGAACATAAGAGGCTAAAATATCATGAACCACGGGTGAACAATCTCCCACACTAGACTCCAGAGCTTCTCTATCATTGATTGCTGAAAATAGTATTTTTACTCATCCAATATGGAGCTGATAAGATGAAAAGGATAATTATTTCTTATAATGAGAGGCCAGGCTTAAGACTTCCTGTACAGTGGAGGAAACCCCTATCTTGCAGTCTTTGGCTCTTCCTTCTAAGAGAAGCTGTTTTCTTCATGTCTCTTTGTGAACCAAGAACAAGATTCTAAAATCATGGGGCAGGAGACAGAGCAAGCATGTATACCTGGCTCTAGGCGCTGAAGACTACAGTGACCACGAATGAGTGTAATTAAACCAGATGCAGCAGGAGCCACCTGGACTTTGGGATGAGAACGTACTATCTAGTCACATGGTCCAAGCTGATTGAGTAACAGGTGCACCAGCATCTGCTAGAGGAGGAACCACACAATGAAGCAGAGGTGAGTAGTAAATCCAGGCCTTAGTGCTAACAGCAGTAGCTATCTTCTTGCAACCAGAAGAGCAGTGGGCAGCATCAACAGCATTAAATCTCCAGTGCCCAGGATTCTTGCACACACCAAGTAAGGTGATGCAGAAGCAATGAGGATATCCTTCTTCCCATTGGCAATATGCCGATGGGCAAACTGAGGAGTTCTACACAGCTGTTATGTAGGAAGAGCGTGAACTCTGACTGAACTGGGGGAATGCTAGGTGGCATAGTTAGGTGCCCAGGACTCTGAGGCTGGAAAGGCTCCTGTTGGGTCTGGCTTACCCATAAAGAACGTAGGAGCTCCAACATTGCCCCCAGCAACACCCCAAGCAACTCTGCCGATGAATTCCATACAATATTAAACTACCTCAAGCAGAATCAAGGCTGTCTCTGCATAAATGGAAGGAGAGAGCTGCCAGTAATCCTTACTCCAAGAGGCTAACCAAAGAAATCCTGTTCTTTCTTTAACTTTACCTATTCACTATAGTCTTCAGGTTTACATGAGAAAGCAAAAAAAAAAGGAAAAGAACAAGATGCCCTAAGAAGCATAAAGAAAAACAGAAGAAGACACCCATCCTGACAGTGTCAACGAATTAGAAAAGCAGGAAGAGAACATTGTGGTCTGGGTCAACTTCAACATGCTTTGCATCTTTGTATCTTGCACGAAAGCAAAGAGAATTAGAAGAAGAATCTGAAGTCCCAGTCTTTACGGAATTTGAGGGAGGCCAGATTTCAGAGGATAACTTCTGGCACCATCACCTTAGAAACCATTTAATTCTAACTTATTTCCTGAATCCAGAGGATGACCACAGTAACTTTATGAGCAGCAATTGTGAGGTATTATAAGTGCTGCCAAATGTTCTCTTCTGTTTCCAACATAAACCTGAGAATGCCTGTTCTGGATTTCTTCTCAGAATTAATGAAAGAGTAAATTGAATCAGCCAAACCCAGAACACCTCCATATTACTTGCTGTAGCTACCTCCTAACCTAAGAAATGATAGAGTGACAGGCTATACTTAGCACTGATGAGCCTATACCATCCCTGATTTTTTAAAAATATTTTGGGATAAGAGAAGAGATGGTCACAGATCCAACAGAATGTAGAATCAGCGGAGCAATAAAACAAGTCTACGGAGCATGGAATCAGGGTTGCAACTTTCTTTTTCCATCATAGCTCAAATTTCTGTAATATGGACATAAAACTATCCACAGAAAGATCCAACAATAGCCAGATATCTAAGAGAAGACACAAACTAACTGTCATGGCAGACATAATGGACTAATTACTATTTGCAACTAGATCCATGGCTACTGGAGTGGTGGCACAGCAGGACCTGTGGCTCAGGCATTGGGAGTTGGACAACCAGTCAACAGCCTACTTCACAACTAGCCCTTTTCTGGAAAAGAGGTTAATTGAGTCTGTTGTCTTGGAAAATAGGTTAATTGAGCAATAACAAATTCTTGCCTTCATCCCCAAAGGAAGAGACCATGTTCAAGAGAAGACCAACTTCATCTGGTCAGTCCCTAGCTTTGTTTCTTTTCTTTTTTTAAGTAGGAAGCACATAGAGAAATAGTCACTGGTATTTCAGGCCCATCTATCGTCGTGTGACCCCGACGAGATTCAAGGAAGACATCCAAAGTTTGTAAGCATGGTTCTTTAATTCAGAAGCAATTCAGAAGCTTATTCAGTGTCACAGAGATTATTATCAGCACTCAGTAAGGGAACTCCAGCTTAGATTCTGGGCTGGAAAACATGGCATGCACAATAGATAAGTGTGCAGTACAGGTGACAGCCTTGAATCTTGAGACTGCTATATGCGTGAGGATATGGTAATGTGGGCCCGAGCTATTCAATGAAGACATCCAAAGTTTGTAGCGTGGTTCTTTTATTCAGAAGCTTATTCAGCATTACAGCGATTATTATAAAAAAGCAGGCATAGTCCACATAAGTCCTTGGCTAGGAGAGCCAGGCATTCTATTTAATTCCTCTACATGGCTTAAAGGTTTGCAGGCTAGCAAGTAGTACAGAAGGCTGAAGGCTGGCAAGGCTAACCAGACCAGAACAGACTACTAGGAAAATGGCTGCAGCATAAAGTATAAAGCTCTGCTGACATCACAAACCAGAATAGAAACTTAAATTGTTTCTAAAGCTCATACAAGCTGGGAAATCGAAACAGAGAAAACTCATCACTCACTGCTAGCTAGCACATTCTTTGGATGACAGGTTATGCGCAGGCTCAGACTAGGCTGAGAGCAGGCCTCGGATAGGCACTTAATAGACACATAGCAAGCACGCCTGTCTGGAACAGTTAAACTGGTTTGCGTTCCTATCACACCATCTACGCAAACATTCTGCCAATGACATGGCAGAAACAGCAAGATCTAAAGAAAACCTTTCTTGAATTGACAGCATCAGCTCCAGGTGGGCACACAACTACACATGTTTTGGTGCACCTGGGAAGATTGGTTTGAGATTTTTTTCAGTGTGTTTTCCATTCTGTTTCTGAAGTAAAAAGGGACTTGCAGAGCCATCCTGTGTCTCTGACTGCTGAATAGTGTCTTCAAGATGGAAACATTAAACACTACAATAGAAGCCATCATACCAGAAGTTTTCTTAGTGTTAGCTGAAGTCTTGGAAGTCTGTTTACACTTTCCAATCAGGCCTTCTCATCCGAGCTTCCTCAGATTCTTCTACAAGAACTAGTTTCAGTCCAATCATTCCCCTTTGTATCGACCTCTGGACCCAGGAATTTTCCAAAGTGGCAGCATCCCATGCAGAAACCTCAGAACCCACCTGTTGGTTTATCTGGATGATCTGCTTTTCAGAATGTCTGTGGAAAGAGCAGTGAGTGTTCACAACTTGATGCTTCAAAGTCTATAGAAAAATAGCTTTGTGGTGCAGTTGACAAAGAGCCTTGTGGTCCCAAAGCAGATCTGGCAACTGGGAGTTATTTTTAATGCAAAGGAGGTAAACTCTTCATATCCTGAGATTCAGAGAGCTATGAGGAAGATTTTTAACATCCAGGAATCCAGTTCTCAAGGTGGCCCAGCTGTGTATTCAGTTGTCCATAGAAGTACAATCATAGGCAGGGCTGGCCAAAGGGATGGTGGTGGTGATGGTGAATGAGTGCAAGGCACCTGGGGCCCAGAAAATTTGGAGGTGACAGGGCTCATCCCTTTCCTGGCCATGTGGAGAGAGGACAGCAATGAGCCCTGGTTCCTCCCTCCACTATTCTCACATACCTTTACTTACCTCATCTCTACTCCAGCCTCACTTACCTGCTTCTTCTGCTGCCACCTCAATGGAGCAAGGTAAGTCTGCTGCTGGTAAGTTCCCCTGGTAATGTGAGGAGCCATGTGTCTCCCTACAGCGGGTACAGGGATGGGGTGATGAGACTCACCCCTCTCCCCTTGTGGGCTTGAGCAAGGGGCCCCACATTTTCATTTTGCACTGGGCCCCACAAATCATGCAGCTAGCCCTGGTGATAAATTTTTGACATCATTATTATAATTATTATATTTCTAGACCACCTTCTTCCGCAGGACTCAGAAATTGCCCAGCCTTTTACATCCTTAAGAAATTTTGAGGAGCCCCCCAAATTTACTTGCATCCGGGCCCCTTTATGGAGATAGCTGACCCTGGTCATGGGTGTTAACTGCTGCTTCTGTCCAAAGACATGGCTCTCAACCCAATATAACACACAAGTGAGATCTGAATTTAGATCTGCTATACTATGTGGCTTGAGTCTTACAGCTTGCACTTGCTGGGTTTCCTCATACTAATAGTCTTTCTAGTGATTGTAATACAGTTGTCTTATCAGTAGCCACCTCTTCCTATGGGCCTTCAAGCTCCTGTATTGATCTTAGTGAAGCATGATACTTACATCTGTGGATTTCTCAGTAAGATGTGAACTTCTCTCAACCAAAAGTGCACACAATAGCAGACATCAGTCAAATAAGCTGCTGTTTCTCCCAGTTTCAAAACAATAGGGCAGAAACCTGATAGCACCGTGGACCAAAAACTAGCTCTTCCCACTGGCACAAATGCTAACCATAGTGCAGCACAAGATAAAACTGTTCAAGCCAAGGGTGGTTTTCATTGCTCCTTTTAGGCCCAGGACATGATGGCTCTCCACCTTAGATGGAGATGGGTGAAGAATCTCCCAAAAGGTCTGGAATTCTGACTTAAGGCTTTGAGTTGCATCCTTTCAGGGCCAATACTGGAAAACATCTTGGCATCTAGCCCCTGCCACATCTCTCAGAACAGTGGTGCAAAAAAGAGTGAGTTATGGCCAGAAGTCTGTTGGTAACTGTATTACTTGAGAGTGGGGCTATCAGCAAATAGATTGCACAACTTGGCAACTACCTGGGAATCAGCCCTAGATTGGTGAGGGCATCTTTAGCTGGCCATTGTCAACAGTGCAGTTTCCTCAGAGGTTCAAGTCTTTCCCCAGTCCTGGTCACCCACTATTACTCTCCAGAAGTCTTGCATTGGGACTTTTTTATTTTTCATATTTATAGCACGACTGTCCCCTTCAAGCCCATCAGAAAGAGCTCATTTAATATCCTCATCTGGAAGACAAACTTGTTAATAGCCCTACGTTCAGCTAGAAGGGTTGGAGAATCAGGGCTTTTCTCCTGCCTGCTGACCTGTTCTAGAGAAAAAACCTGGCACAAATTAGATGTATGTCAGGATGTTAAGAATGCTTCAAATCAGAGGCGTCACTGACCTGGAGGATACCAGGGCCCCCAAACCTTTCTGGTCCCTCAGAAAGCACTCTTCATCTCCCAGAAAGTGCTGGAAAAGGCTTTTCACACAGAGCTTAGCACTCCAAGCAGGTGGGAGTCCAGCCCTCCCTAGTTACACCTCTGCTTCTAATTACTCAAAACAAGCTGAAGAGAGAATTGTATGATCCATTATCAGCTGGTGGATCAAGAAATGCATGCATTGCTTGAGTTAGGTAGAAAGCAACAATTCCCTCAGCAAATTTCAGCCAGTTGTCTTCTGGGTGCAGTTATATCAACACTTCTAACAGCAGGGGCCTGGGCATATGAGGAGAGAAACAATCTGATTCAATAAACTTTACACTTTGATTAATTTAATGCTGTTGCTATAGTTACTCCCCATGCTTTTTATAATATCTTTTTGCCTTGTTAGCAACCTTTAAATTGCCATCTCAGCAGAAGCAACTAATGTACATTCATTAAACCAGCTAGACAAGTTTGTCTCCCGGCAGAGTGCTGTGGCAGATGTTCAGCTCTCCTTTCCTAGAAAGGAAAATCCAGTATAAAGTACTGTATAGCTCTTTACCAGCAGTAACATCCTTGGTGACCAAGAAAGCAAGTTGGTCTTAATAAAGTATTTCTCACATCCTTGAAAAATCATCCTGACAGCCCCACCCTGCAAGAAAGGACAGAGTCAGACAGTTTCATGGTTAAATGTCTTATTGCGTTTGCTGTTATACCGAGTTCCCCCATGTTTTCTTGTAATTAGCGAGCCCTTTCGGTATTTACGTTGAATAAAGCAATGAGGAACTTCAACTATGCTTGGCAGGAAGGGGATCACATGACTGAAGTGTTTCTTCCATAGCACAACCAAAGGAAGCTTTAAGCCTTTCTGTCTTACAGCTAAAGAGATGGAATTAATCCTTTTTTCCCCTCTTGTTGGGTCCATCTTTAAGGGCTCGGAAAGATCTTTCCCTTGTAAGCCAATTTCCCATGAAATACACTGAAATAGGGGTGTCGAGACAGGTGGAGTGTGCCCCTGGGGCTGCCCCGAAGGGGGGTGTCACTCACCCCCAGGGCTGGAGAGTGAGGCAGCAAGCCGGGTGCTTGCATGCTGGGCAGGGGCAGCATCACTGTGATGTCCCTACCAGCCTGGTTGCCAGAAGGGTCGCAAGCCAGCCTCTCTAGGCCACGTTGTGGTCCAATGAGCCACACTTCCAACTCTTGGAAGTTGCGCAACTACTGGTTGGCATCTGTGCGCCTTAATCACCTCAGTGCCGGGGGTGAACACAATCCTACCATAGGCACAGCACATTTAAAAAATGAATCACCCTCTTTTTCAAAATCCAGAAAAACTTTGCATCATTGCTCTTTTCCCTTTCACCTCAAATTTTTCCTAAGGCATCATGTTTCCCATTTCAGGTACAAATACTAGTGTATGTGATATCTTAGAAAAATAATGTGATTTATTATTATTTAATCTACATTAATGGCTGACACAGTAGCCAAATACATTTCATTCTTTGCTCCTGGCCAGCTTTGCCAAAGCTCCAGATGAACTGATTTCAGAGCCCAGAACTGCCAATCCATTTCTGAAGAGATGACTCTTCTATCTGGTATGTTCAACTTGTAAATGCCAATCACTTGCTGGGGATGTATAAGGAGAGGGCTTGATATAAATGGGAGGGAGGGAGGGAGGAAGGAAGGAAGGAAAAAATATTTATTGGATTTCTATCCCATTTATTATTCAGGAGCTCAAGGTAGTTTATATTTATTTATTTATTAGATNNNTATACCACCACTCTCCCGAGAGAC
The DNA here is from genome assembly GCA_022379055.1 of Anilios bituberculatus. NCBI lineage: Eukaryota > Metazoa > Chordata > Lepidosauria > Squamata > Typhlopidae > Anilios > Anilios bituberculatus. Next base: position 12,446 of record JAJFZI010634607.1, read on the forward strand.
TCGGGGCGGTTTACAATATAACTAATACAATACAGAGCTTAACAACATCATCAAAAAATCAAGAATAAAGTCAAGAATATATAATGTTCTCTCCTTGTAAGTTGGGCTAAGAGTAGGGTGGCCAGATTTTTCTCGATCCCATGAGGGATCAGCCAAAATCTCACATGAAAACCCCGAAATTGCATGAGATTTTGGCGGTTTACAACATTGCGTGACATCTGAAATATCATTTGACATCGTAGCATGCCGAATTCCTGCGCGATTCCCTGGTTTTCTTTATTTTGCAGGTTGATGAGTCAGGTAAGCGGACTACTGGACAGGACAGTTGTGCGGGATTGTCCCACCCAATTCGGGACATCTGGCAACCCTAGCTGAGAGACTGACTGGCCCAAAATCACCAGTGAGTTTCCATGGTTGGGGCTGAACTAAAATTCCACTCCCTATCTCCTTTGGGCCAGTCCACCACCTTACCACCAGTTTGACTTGCTTTTTAAAAGAAATTGGGGTTTCTGCTATCATCCTTTGTATCCCAGAAACCAGATCTGATGCCTCACATGTAAACCTCGAGGCACTTGGGCCAAGAGAGAGAGAGAGAGAGGTTTCATTTCCAGGCAGGAAGACCTCAGAATGTGCCTGAAATATGGGCAGTAAAGATCAGGCCAGAGTGGGGATTTTGTTATGCTTTCCTGTGTTAGATGCTTGTGTAAAAAATTATGTCCTATTCCAAAAGGTGGAAATTTAAAAACCGAAATACTGGACCATGTTTTCAGGTTCCCTGGCAAGCCTTAAGTGGGGACATCTTGATAGGAGCAATGTTTTGTGGCACTGAACTGTGAATATCTCACTCCCCTTTGGAAGCTCTTGGGCAAAGACACCCAGTTCTGGGCTAGTCTTGGGACAATTTCCATTCCTTTGCAGCCCTCCCAGAGCTGTGCTGATCTGTGCTGCCTCCTCAGGCACTGTGGCCCACAATTCAAGCTCAGGCACTGCTAGTCCAGTGTCAGATTTCTCTGTGTCAGCCCTCCCAATAGATGGCAGCTGTCTGTTCCTTTCTTGACCTGTCACTACTGCTAGGGTCATAGTAAGCGTTTACATCTGAAGACCCAGGAAGAAAATTGCTTTTTTCTTGACGGATCTCTAAAGTTGAGATGTTGGGCAGACCGATAGAGCAGAACAGAGTTTGTGATAGATTGGGAAAGATATAATTGGCAGCAGTGCAGATCTTCACTCTAGAAGGTGAGTATTTTCTCCTGGTTATTCTTTTTTCAGAGGGGTATAAAATATTTTCTCTTTTTTTTCCTTATGTTTGATTGCTCAGAACATGATGGCAAGGCCTCACCCCTGAAAGCACAGCTTGCCAAAATGTTTGGCCAACTTTAAACTGTTGGAGCTTGGGGGGGTGGGGTGTCTGTGTCCAATTAATGGAGCTTGAAAATGGCTGAATTCCTCACTAGGAGTGCAGCAGGAACTGGAGAGGGGGTTTAATTACAACAGAAACAGAAATGTGTTTTGCTTTCGCCTCTTGGCGAGAAATGTGTCGGGATCCACTCTAATTCTGAGTTCTAGAGCTCCTGACAGCGTTCAGGATTCCCTGGTTTGAATTTTGCAGGACTGAAGTTTCCTCTAAGAAGTTCTACTAAAAGGTGAAAGCAATGTAACTTCTGGCACCTGCTGTTACCTCAGCAAGTGCCGTTCCAAAAAGAGAGGAAGCTTTCAGTCTGTGGCTCTTCGCTGCCCCCGAGGTGACAAAACATGGGCCTGAGCAGATGCCCTGGTCCTTGAAATGCAAGGACTGTTTCCTTGCTGGGGATTTAACCGTTCTAGAAATTCAAGATAAGCAAGGACATTTTGTAGAACTTGAGTAGACTTTGGATTGTCTTTAGGTTCTTATGCTGGAGACACACTGGCTCTTTGCAAAAGCACTGAAGTGTTCTGGTCGCTTATTGAAACTGTCTTTGTCACTATTCAAGATGCCATGATGAAACCTGTAGGAATCTAAGGGGGAGGGGTTGCCATGTCTGCTGCAGGGAGCTTTTATTCCATTTGTGGGCACTTGGGAGCAATAGAGACTGAGATGCATTGGAAAGGCCAAATGTTTTCCCGCTGAGATTCTGTCACGGGTGCAGCTAATGGCAGGCATAATCCCACATGGGACTGGCCATTCCTTGCTACTTTTGTAAAGGTTTGGGGAAAGATACAGTGAGTGGAAAAACAAGGAAGGCTATTTTTCCCCTCCCCCTAGTTTGAAGATGGGCCTTTATTCACCTGTTGATAATTTATGGCCCTTTTGGACATTTCCGCAAAATTGTGGCAACCTGATTTATTTCCAGAGGGTTCAAAAGGCATAGGTGGAAATTAATATTCTTACACAGGGTTTAGCCTGTGACTTCACGGGATTTTTCATACATCAGACTTGAAATAACGGAGGTAATACTAAGGGCAAATATCTTTAAATGTATACAAGCTGCCTTTCTTCTTACCTCCTTCTTCTTCCATGTCTGAGAAACACCAGAAAGTAGAGACTTCTTTGGAAGGATCAGCCAACATTTGTCATTTCCATAGTTGTCATTGGCCTGCAGGACATCTGGAGCCCCAAGCATTTCTGAGCTCCTCCAGCCTGGCAGAAAACAACCCCCCCCCAGCCCCAGAAAGCCTGGGCAGCACTTAGTACCCCGGCAGCTGGGAGCCTGGGGTCCTGCCCCACCCTAGTGAAACCTCTGTTTCCAGGGGACTCCCAACTGCTGGGTGTTTTCATTTAGATGCAGTCTTTGGGGAGGCTCATTCCATGTCCCCCATCTTTTTACATGAATAATCATAATTTCTCTCTATTCACCTACTCTTAGGACTTTTGGGTTATCATACATCCTGTATTTCAGCCTTGTATCCCGAAACCCTATATTCCAAGCAAATTGTCCTGTATTTTCAGGGCACAGTACAAGCAGAACAGGAAGGAGGTGGAAAGGAGATGGTGAACACCTTCTTGCCCTCTTCATGCAGCCATCTGGATCTCCAAATGGCCACATGGTGGCCTGGACCCTGATGACTATGCACCTGAACTGCACATGTATGTGTCCCCCAGACTGTGCATACACATGTGTTCCCCTGGAACGCCCTTGCCTTTTATGGCAACCTTAGATATAAATGAAATAATTTGTTGCTACCTCTTTTAATGCTGCAGTTGACTGCTTAACATAACTCATTTCTGGAATCAGATACCTCTTTCTTTTTTTATTCAGTCACAATGAACTACTATATACTCTTCTATAATCTCTTCAGGGAGAGTAGTGGGAAGAAGAGAAAGATTTGCCTATAGAATTCTTTTGTCTTACATTGTTAATAATAATAATAATAATTCTTCAATTTATATACCGCCACTCT
>JAJFZI010634613.1:0-10600 GCA_022379055.1 Anilios bituberculatus
TAGGCATTATGCAAGATTTTATAGTCTGGTTTGCACTGTTTTATTCTTGACACTTTTGCAGTCACCTAGGATTTCTAAATGTTGGGGAAGCAGATCAGTTTGTTTGAAAGCAAGCCATTAAAAAGCAGGGGTTTCTTAGAGCCTGAAAAGGCTTAAAATGGGAAAAACAGTTTAAATGTGTGGCTCTATTTGTCAAATCTCTTCTCTGAGCTAATAGTTCTGTTCACTTTGTTATGAGTACAACAACAAATATTTCCTATGTGGTATAAAACAATTCTGTTCAGATATTAAAAAGCACAGTTATTTGAAATGTGGCTTATGAAACATGCTCAGTGTACTGATATTGAGAAATGTGCTGTTCTTAAAGCCACATTTTCAAGCAGAGTTTCACTTCTGAAACTAGTTTGTCCTTTAACTTTTAAGAATATGGGTATAATAGCTTAACTCCCACAATTTGAAATCATAAAATGAAAATATAATTGTTGGTGATAAAAGAATATTTGAAGTGTGAACTCAGAAAGCTTGCAAAATTCAGCCACAATCATAGGCAAAGTCAGTAGGACCAATAATATGTTGCCTGTACTGCATAATATGAATTTTACTGAGTAATCCATCTCATTGCATTTGTCAAGCACTGGTGGCATGCGCACTGAGTTCTTTTACTATATTTATTTAGAAAGGAAATTTGCTCTGTGTTAACAAACATAATCAGTTTAAAAGCCACCCTTGTTCTTTTTCAAAGTATATAAGGTCAGATTTAAAAGTGGAACTTGTTAGCAATAGTGCACATACTAAAATGAAGTACTCTGCTAAAAAGTCCTTCAGAATTTAATTTTGAGGTTATCTGTCTAAACAATGGTGTATAGGGCAATTTTTTTGGCAACTGGTGTTGGAAAAGCTTAACACTATGGATTTTATTTTCTATTTTAACTGAAAATTACGTTTATTGCTGCTTGTCTTCATGATTTGAACTGTTTAAAGATTATATGAAAGGGGCAATTTCAGTTTTCCCAAACTTTTATTTAAAAGTTCTGCTTTTATTAAAATATATATATATGCCATTTGTAGATGTAGTTAGAAAAGGAATTTTAGGAGTCCCACAACTAAAATGATAACATTTGATGACCCAGCACTTAGATAAAGTTGCCATAACTTCTGATTACAGGTTTTCTGTTTATTTCCTTGTACTGTATTTGCGTTAGAATAATAGCCTTGAATTTATCCATTTGAGCCAACCTGGAAAGAGTTCAGCATAGTAAGTTTTATGACACATCTGTATAGAAAAAAGAGGATTGTTCTGTATATGGCATTAGGGAGCTTTAGTAGGAGCAATGCATATTTGAATGCTGCATGTGTTCAGCAATCTCGTTTTCAGCATTATCATGTATAACATTAGAATGGAAAATGTGTCTTTTCCTGAAAGATTACTTAATGTCACAGGGTTTGGATTTTTTTGTTTTTTTTTTGGGGGGGGGGTTGGATAGGAAAAAAAAACTGGCATGTTGCCATTGGGATTTAAATTCTGTAATTGGAAACGTAAAAGTTTTATTTTAACTGTTAGGTAGTGACAATGCATGCTTGGCAGTTCAGCATATAAGGTTGGCTGGCAGTGTAGCATGAAATTAAGGCTACCTCATTTACTGGGATCCACTTCTAAGTTTTATACAGTTGCTTCCCAATCTTGAATGTCTAAATTTGAACACTGGGAGGAAGGGTTAGGATTTTTAAATATCCTTTTAGTATGGATCTTTTCTTCCCAAGTTATATAAGAAGGAAGGAAGAAACCTTCCTTAGACAATTTAAGCAAGTAGGAGTTTGGCTGTGATGTAAGAGTAAAATAACTTAGGGAATACATCTGAAAGACTTCAGTCATTGGATTAAAAGTGGAAAAGCAAAAAGTAGCTACCTAAGCATGCATAGTAATAGTCCTTATAGGGCACCTGATTCGGTGGCTTATTTGGAAAACCAATTAGAAAACAAATTGCAAAATAATTATATCTATGTTAATTTCCATGGCTTCCACCACCCCCCGCCCCCCCCATAAACAGTATTCATTATTCCAGATGTGTCATTGAAATAAATATTTTCCATTATATTCCCAAACTAAATTTGTTGAAAAACCAGGAAAATATACATGCATGTGGGGTGGACAGAATCAAATTAGCATTTTTAGCTAATTTTCTCCAGTAACTGATGAGTTTGGTGTTGGAGATGTCTAGCAATGTGAGAAAAATTATACCTACAAACAGAACACTAAATTTCATGTTCTTGTTTGGGTTGTCTTTTTGAATGTGAGAGAAATAGTGTGAATTGTGAATATTCAGTTGATTATTCTCCTGCATTTTTACTTCCTTTTTCCCAGTTCCACTGAATATTTTCAATCTGTACCATATATTCAACTCCCTGAACTGCTCATTGTGGATTTATATACAGATGTTAATTCATTTCAAAAGCTTTGTGCCAGTGAAGGGTGATTTGGTGCTTTCAGATATTACTTAGAACATTGAGTAATAGCCTTGTTATTCTAACAGTTATCTGTAAAAGGACAAATTTGTTGTAAACATTTGTACTGAATAACCTCTTCTTTCCTTCTGAAAGCAAGGCTAATGAAGTGCTGAAGACAACAAGGGATTCCAAACTCTAATGGACCTTTGCGAAGAAAAGCTTTGGCTTATGTGGAATTTACATGGGCCTCATGGAAGAAAGCTTATCTGTTTAGTATTTGTGCATTTTACTAAAATGGCAGCTTAAAAGTTGTGTATCTGCTATTGTGATGCCAATGCCCGTGTTTTTAAGTGGAAAATTGACCTCTTTGCTTTGTGCTGTGTACACAAGATTTCTGCAAAAGTAAAGGAAAAACCTTTTTATGGCTCACACAGCTTAAAATAGCTGTCACTCAAAACATGCGCTCACAGTCGAGCTGATTTTGTTTCATTCTAAATAAATGGTTTCTTTTGAGGAAAATGGTTTTTCTGCCTGGAAATGAATTGACGACAAACCTTTGACCACTTTGTTTGCAGCTGTGGGGGTACTTTACTGCTGCTCCTGCTGCTACTTCTCCTCGATCTGATAGTTGTGGGTCTCAGACAAGAAACAGGGAAACCTACGCTTTGATATTGACCATCCTGTTGTATCAGATCTGAAGAAATCTAGTCTGTTGTGCTGTGTCCCATTGTGTACGATGAATGGGGATCAATGGCTGCTATCTCCTCATCATTACGAGGAAATGCTGCTGTTGCTGGCATGCAAGAAGCAGGGAAAGCATCGTAAGTCTCAGAACAGTGTACAAATCTGGGACTTTGTTGATTTTGAAGAGCTGGAGTTCCTGAATTTTAAGTTCTTGATTTGTTTTGTTCACCTAACTTGTTTGGCCTTAGTTCTGATTTTAATTTGAAGAAAGTTTGAAATTGCTTTGCACCTTGCTCATAACCTTTTCACCAAATAGAAAAAAAAGAAAAAAAGTAACTCAAAATTAAGTGATAGCACGTTTCCAGAAATACTTGAAGAGCTCCTCCACCTCCGGGGGTTTTTCTTCAGAGTTATGCAGTCGTGGGTGTAGTTCTGAATGGAAGAAGAGTTCCTGAGAGCTAGAGTGCTGTCATTTATAACCTGTGCAATTGGTATTGGTGCTCTTACTTGACCTGTTTTGAAACAATTCTCTACACACCTTGGATGTGCATGCAACCTTGATCGTTTCTTAGGTACCACTGCAAACTTGTAGTTTGTAGTACAGATGATATCAGGATGAAAAAAAAGTGGTGAAACTTTGAAAAAATGCTATATATCCTGCATTTGGGGATCTTGAGCTTTGGAAAGCTGTTCCCACTGGGCAGGAGTACAACTCTTTGCTGCAGGAGACTTCGGGGCACAGTTGACGGCACATCACCAGAGGTCAAGAGGAAGCGAACAGTGCTGCACCTGCACCGTGGCTGCAGAAACTGCATTTGTTTGCCAAGTTTCTTAGAATTATCTAGTTGCCATTTGACATGCAGATGGAAGACACTTTGAAATGCAAGCTTGTTCTGGTTGCCTTGAAATACTTAACCTATTGTGGATAAAGAACACTAGCACTGTCCTGTATCCATGCAGGATGATTGCTAGGCAGCAGGTGCTTATCAACCAAGGATGCAACGATTGCGTTCTACAAATTATGTGTTCCCATGGCAAACTGCTGTATAAAACTCTTAAACAGGTAAGGGGGTTTTAAGAGGTCAAACTAAATTGTAATGATAAGAAACGGGGTTTTCTGCTCTTAACGCTTTTCTCATTGTAGCATTCCATGTTATTGGATTGCTAGTTCTTACTAACTCACTTTACACCATCTTCCCCTGTTGCAATGACTTTTAGCACAATTGAATACTAATTTGAATATCATTTAATGTTACTTTTTATTAATCCTGAAGTTTTCTTTAATGATGTAAGGACTATACATTCATGTTGACAATACTAGTGATTAAATTAAGAGGACTAGCTAAGAGTTAGTTAGTTACTGTATCACAGTAATCTCTGACCTGGTTCAGGATGCCTTCTCTCTGCAGGAAAAATAATCATGTGAAAAAGATGCACATGTATTGTGTATATACATAACAAAATGGACATGCATATGTTTATCACATGATTGTTCCATTTTCTTTATATATGAATATAAGAAAGTTATATGTGGAAGATTTCCAGTTATTAGATAACAAATGAGTTAAGAACCTGTGTGTTTTGGGGGGGGGTTATGATGTTATTGAGATCTGGTTAGGGGTACAATCTGTACGGAATACTAGATATATTTTGAAAAGTTACTTGTTAGAAATAGCTGTAATTCTAAACTTCAGAATTTTTCTAGATTGGAAAGTAAAAGATTTCCTCAAGTGTCTTTAGTATTGTGAGAAAGCGGCCAGTTTTAATAAATAGGTGAAAAGAGATGTGGTTACAGCCTGAAATTAGTATCTCTAACAATACAATCATGCTCATGTCTACTCGGAAGTAATCTTGTGTAAAATAGAATTTACTCCTACATAATTATCCATAGAATTGCAGATTAAAAGACTTTCTAATGAGGCAATGGTACAGTTGACTTAGCAAGTTAAAGACGATTCTTCAGATAAATTAAATGAAATCAAAACAGTTGATGTAATTTCCCTTTTATTGTTTAACCCAGTATCTTTTAACTGCAGTGCATTTGGTGCTGGGGAATACTTTAATGGCTGTTCCATAATAGTAAGTTATTTCTTCACAGGATTGGTCAGCCCCTCTGGATTGATTAGAGGGACATCTTTGTCTGAAAGGTAACTTGCACCTTTTTCTTAATACTGAAATCCTGCTGCTTAAGTTGGCTTTGGCTCTGACATCATCATAAACAGTGGATTTAGATGTGTAAGTACAGTATTCAGCAGACACAAGAAAATTGTGAAGCAGTGAATCTGTGTTTCTTTATAGTTATGTCTTAAACTGTTTTTAATTAAAGTTGAATAGCACAGTTAGATTGCTATTTAATATATTAATTTAGAAAATAATCCATAGTAAGTTGGTTACTGATAAATCCCATTTATTTCAGTAAAAAAGAACATTTCTTTCCCACCAAAATAAGTGAAATTGAAGGTGATTAACTTTGGCTTTTGCCTATAACATTTAGGTCATTTCACAAAAACACAGAATAATAAAAACAGAACATTTTAAGTATAATTCTTGGCTCTAAAGTCAGTTTTTAGCCCACCAATCCAAAATTTAGAATCATAACATTTTAAAACTTTGGCTATGAAGAATAAAAAAGATAAATAATGCCCTAACAAAATAACCCTCAATAAGATACTCTACAACAGAACTCAATCTTCACATTCCTTAATTTTGGTTTCTGAAGATAATGTATCTAAATATTTGGTTGTCTTATTTAATCCCCTAATAGGGATTGTGGCTTTAAAAAGTTGGAAAATGCTTATCTGTTCAGTCTGTTTAGAATTCCTGTTCTAGTGTAGTAGTTTTGCCAATGAAGTGCAAAGGTAAAGCTGTTTTTTCACTTGTGTAGCACACAGACACTTCACTCAGCCCCAGGCTTTTGTATGATTCTTCTCTCTGATGTAATAGAATGAGTGACTTTGGATGGCTTTTACTTTGATTTTAGTTAGTTACTAAATATTATCATGTTTATGTTAATTACAGTAAATAAAAAATCCAAGCATCTTAACCTGTGGTTTGAAATTGGCTTGTTTTGAAAATAATTATAATAGAGATTAAACCAGAATCTCTGGCTCATATGAAACAAAAATCTGTGGTCTGCTAAGCTACAGTACGCTATCAAACTAATGGCACTTGGGAGATTGAAGATGTCATTATTTTGATTTTCTATTATTTAGAAAACTTGATTCCAGCTGGAAAAAAAGCACTTGCCACCCTTAAGGATTAAATTTTTATCAGCTGTTTGGCAGAGTATGGCTTGCCACAGAAGAATTTTTTTTTTCTCCAGCACATGGAAAGTAATTGTTAAAGCTGATTGTACTGAAAAAAGAAATTGAAAGTGCCATTATTCTGAATGCATCATTATTTAGAATTCTGTTATCTTGACGATCTGCTATAAACTTTAAACATTTCTTGTGGCTAAGATGGAAGGTAGTACATAAACCTAATACTGTGGTTCATGCATGTCATTCTACTGGCTGATGTACAGTCTTAGCACCCACTCTGAGTTTTAAACTTGTAAATGTTAAGAAAAATTAATCTGAAAGTGATTCACAAACCATATGAAACTTTTAAAGTTTTTCCATATGCATTTAACAATGGGCATATGATTTTCCTGTTTAGCTATGTCCCAAGTATCCTGTTAAATTTTAGATGATGAAGTAAAATATCCTTCTTGAATATTAATTACTATCAGGAATTACAGCAGCTAATTGGCAGAACTTACAGTAAAATCCATTTACTGGTTTCATGTCAGTCATTTGCTATACCCATGACTGGCATTCTGGTAAAGAAGCTGAACTACATAAATGTTTTCCCTATCCTGTGAATCATTCTTATATAATGGAAAAGGAAATACAATGGCCAGTCTTGTAGTTTAGATTATTTATGCCCTAAATATACTATACTGTATATATACTTGCTATGTAACTTTAAAACACATTAGAAGTTATTGGAAATCTATCCTGTCCCAGAGAAACTCATGCTCTGCAGACAGTTTAAAATATAGATATTACCAATTATTATACAGTATGTAGCATATTAAAATGAGTTTAGAAATAATATTATGCCTTAAATTGTCACATTTTTGGCCCTCTTGACAATATGAGAGTTTGGTGACTTACATCCTACAATCTGCATATGCTGTAAAGTTTCAGCACATTTTGTGCATAAGCATCCTTGCAGGATTTGCTATGTAAAAAACGTGTTTAGGGTAGTGCAAATGCTGTAATCCTACTCGGGTAGAATTTTTGTAAGGTTATATTAGGCAACATCCTGAATATTTCTGCAAGCTATTGGCCATCGTGATGATATACTTTACATGAACAATTTAAGGAGAAGAGGCAGGATAGAACCTCCAGTGGTTAAAAAGATTGAATTATTGCATCCTGAAAAGTTTCTTATGCTACATGAATAATTGAATCATAACGAATTGTGGGAAATGCACAAGACTATGCAAATTTACAATTAGCTAAATGATTTTAGTGCAAAATACACGAGAGCTCTTCATTTATAGCCAGAAAATGTTTTGTATGAGATGGCAACCAAAATCAAAATAGATTATTCCTTATTCATATTCCTAAATTAACTTTGTATGCTTCTTGAACAGGTTGAGATTTCAGATGAACCTCTTGCACATGTTTACTAAATTGCTCTTTGTTGGACTCTGCACAATAGCCTTGGTATTCAGTCTTCAAAACAGTCAAATGAAAATACCTGCCTCTAGGTTCTGGTGTTAATGGACTTCAGTTGCTAAAGACATTAATTATGAGGCTTAAAGTTAATAGGATATACAGGGTGGGATATAGAAGGCAAAATAATACTCAGCTTTAAAGTTTAAATTACCAGGTCAGTGATACTTAATAAGGTGCTTTAAACAATGTGTATATTCATTTCTACCTCCCATCATGTTTTATATATTTGAGTTCAGTTTCACTTACAATTTCTGAACAAATCTAGTGTAATTAGAAAAATGGATGCTGGCTGTAGTGGACAAGATTCTTTTGCAGTTAAATTGTGTTGTTTATAAGATTTTTTTTAACCTGAACTTCTAGAAAGTATTTAGCTTTGTACTTAATAGAACATTCTGTTTATAACATTTTTACATTTCTAGAATCAAACATTACATGCATGATCTATTAGGATTTGTAATATAGAGTGTAGAGTATATTATTTTAGCAATTTCTTATTCTTTATTCCTTTTCTGAGTATCAGAGATTTGTGAACCATATACCATCATAGTTTTGGAACTGAATACATTAAGAAATTCAGAATCTTTTGTTTTCCAGATTTAATAGTCAATAAATCAGTGGATAAGGATCCTGGACAGCAGAAGAAGGAATTGATAGTTAACACTATGATTGCTTCATACTCTAATCCCTAGGTATTACAGCTTAAAATTGCCACATTAACCAATCACATGTCAATCTTGCTGAGTTTTATGAGGCAGTATTAGCAGCCACTCGAAGAGGAAGACTCAACAGAGAAAAAAAGCAGTTTGAGGACATACCTCATCAGTTCCTTTTAAAATTGATTTTAAATAGTGATATTTTAACCTTTTTTTCCTTTGTGACTAACAGGACAAATAGCTAGAAAATTACCAACCAAGAATTTATGTGTAACAGGTGAACTTTGGTGCTCTTGACAGGTTGTCATATCTGGGGTACAAAAATTTGAATAATCATTAGGTGGCAGCAAACAATTAAGATTTTTCTTGATCTGTTTATATTGTCTAGTGATTTTATGGACTATTGCAGCTCAGATATGGCGTATGATGCCAGAAGGACATTGTAGATTTGGAGAAACACCATTAATATATGATAGTGCCAGTTACCAAAGTTTTCTGGATCTATCTCCCAATATTTTTGGGAGATTTGAATAACTGCTCGAAAGCCAGAGGGTTAGGAAACCATTTAATTTTTAGGTTAATACACACACAATATGTTTCATGTCAGATACTAGGAACCTATATTTTTTTGCTGGCAGGAAATTCAGTAGTTGAAAATATACCAATTTTGAAGGCAAATTATGTTACAGTGTTTTTTATATACCATTTAAACATTAGAAATGCTCATTGTTAATAAAATTCCAGAACCTTACGGAATATTTCCACTGCTCAATTACATAATATAAAATATTGGACTAAGATTTCATCATGACTTCTTATAGCATTCTGTGCTGAGATGTTTAACGGAAGATGTGAATGTTTGGGAAATGTCTACAGTTCAGCATTCAGTTAAGGCCAAGCTAGTACAGTTAAAATAAGAAAGGAACTTGCACTGCAGTCTATACAGTATTAATTGGAAGAAAATTATAAAAGTTGTATAGAGAAGAACAGCCATTGTATACTCAGTGCCATACAGTATTATACAGAACAAGAAAAAATATTTCAGTTTGACTTGAAGTTTTTTTTAAAAATAGAATATATTTACAATAGTGGTAGTTCAGATGTATTTTATTGAAGATAATTAGGAAGCAGCTGGCTAGAACATACAAGTTCTAGACCAGAGGTGTCCAACTGTGGCCCTCCAGTTGTTGCTGAACTTTTAGCTTCCAGCAGCTCCAGCTTCATCAATAATGAGGGATGGTGCGAGCTGAAGTTAAGCAACAGCTGGAGGACCACAGTTGGACACCCCTGTTGTAGACCATCTGGAATATACCAAATTGGGGACATTTAGCTTAAGGCTTTTCTGAACAAACTTTTCAGATTTTGATTCTATTATCATTTTTTTTTTCATTATATTACCAGAAATATGACATTAAAAAACTAAATGCTTTTTATGTTGTACAGTTCAGGTAATCCAGTCTTAATGCTAACTCTACTATTGAGAATTAGATGTAGTTTAGAAATTACTAACACAGAATCAGAATTAATATGGATGTACCAGAATGTCATCTGGGTTAAAATGTGAGCTCATGATTTGTGAGTTAATGAGATATGTAAAACTGCAAATTATTCTGAATGATGAAAAGAACAGTACAATGGCAAATAAAATTTCTATAGAGAAGATGTATATAGGGATTATTTACCATGAGTTTAGACCCTTGTTAGTTTAGTTTTAGTTTAAATGTACTGATTAGCCATAGGCCATATCAAGAAACAAGTCAAAGAACCATTACAACATCAAAGGACCCTTTTAGTTTGCATATGACTGTATACCATTCAGAATTTAAAATCTTCAATTTGAAAAATTGTATCAAAAAGTATACTAAAGGATTTAAGATGTAAAATAGGTGTTACATTATGAAGGTTATTGGTAAGAAATATGCTATGCTTGGGGAATAGAAGAATAATCAATTACGTACATTTAGCTATAGATTGCTGCGAAAAGGGTTGGAACCCCACTTTGTGTTACATGTGGGGGGGGGAGTAGTTTGGATAGAGTAGTTAGAGGGGGAGGGGGACAGTCTTTTCTTTCAGTTTTAGTTAGTTTGAGTG
>JAJFZI010634780.1:0-10300 GCA_022379055.1 Anilios bituberculatus
TTATATTTATTAAATAGTTTAGCAACCCATTTGAGTCGGAATATTTTTTTTTCTTGTTTTCCCCCTCTAAAACTAGGTGCCTGTTATGGGCCGGAGCGTGTTANAGGGCGAAAAATACGGTATTAATTCCCAGAATTCCAGGTCATCTAGGAGGCAGCAAGTTGGATTAAGTGCAGTCAAATGGCTAATGGGAACAAGCAGCTCCTTGGCCTGTTACCATTTTCAGGCTGCTGGACCATCTGATCTCCTGGCCATGCTGGACTGTTGCCACCCCCACCCCCGACCACCTTGCCTGCTGGCTGGGGTAATCAGCTTTGCTGGCCTCATCCTGGCTAGTTGGTACTGGCTGCTGCTGTTGCTGCTGGAGGCAAGGACCAAACTACAGGTGTGGACTTGGGGGAGGGGCTTCACCCAGCTTTCATCTAAAGCTGCCAGGGGAGCCCAAGGTGGCTGAGGGACAGTGACCAAAGGGTGCTGAGTTGGTTGCTGGCATTTTTGCCTCCCCCCCCCTCGCTACTATAACTGTTACTTTTGTGTTATTGTACTGTATTTTATTAATCATGGTTTTATTATTGTATTGTGTGAGATTGATATTGTTCATAAAATTATTGATTTGTAATATTTTTTTGTACTGTAAACTGCCCCGAGTCCTTCGGGAGAGTGGCAGTATAGAAATTAAAGGAATGAAACCTGGCAAGGCAACCTGCGCCCAGAGGATCCCTCTCACCTTCAGCTGGGTATAAGCGTGGGCTGCTTTTGCGTAGTCCCAATCGTTGTCCAAGAGGCACCTGGGAGGGAGGAGGAGAGGGGAGACCAGGTGAGCCACCAAGAGGGCCAGATCCCTGCTGCCTGCCGCAGCTCTTGGACCCTCCCGCTTCCCCCCCACTGGGGACTCACTTCTGAGACCACTCAAGGTTCATGCCTGACTGCAAGGAAAAATTTTGCAGCATCTCTTGCTGCTCTGCTGTGAGCGTGGGCACAGGGCTGGATGAAGGCGTGGGGGCCGGCATGACGAATGCTTTGCGGATTTCTGTATTGTTGGCCTTCCGGATGAAGAGTTGGTCGTTCACGATGCTCAGCCTGCCGGGGAGGGAAGGAGGGAGAGCTGTTGACTGAGAGTTAACTCTTGCACAGCTCAGGAGGCAGGTTGGGGAGGAAAGGTGATTAGATGCCTTTCCGCATTTTGGGGCTGGGAAGTTCAGCCGAAGGGAAACTTCCTTGGCTCCCCACAACAACTCTGTGAGGTAGGATGGATTCAGAGAAAGCAACTGGCCCAAAGGGACCCAGGAAAAGTCAGTGACTGAGGGGAGGCTGAGGATCTCCCCAGTTTTGTCTGATATCTTAATCACTACACCATTCTGGCTCTCACCCAAACTTGCCAGGTGCTAGCCCTATGCCCACAGAGAGGGATTCGAAAAAGCTACAGCTGGATCTTGCGCTCCCTTTCTCTTGCCAAGAATCTCTACAAATTTTGGAGGGGGGGGGGAAGAAAGAACAAAAAAATAGCGTAAGGTAAAAGCAGGCAACTGTGAAGAAACAGCTGGAAGTCAAAAATTGTGCTCACAAAGGAACCAGTCTCCGTCATTGGGAGGTGGGCTTTGGCTTTCAGCAGCCGATGTGGTCTTTAAAAGGGGAGGCTGGCCCATGAGGGTAAGCAGCAAGCCCAAAGCCATGCGGCAGGGTGTTTTTCTGGCAAAGGATGGCCTCAAGCTGTGTCTCCCCAGGCCTGGTCCACCAATACATCACAGAGGCTCTCTGTTCCAAGGGGGCGCTTAGACAGTTCTACCTGTCCCCCGTCGAAGGAGAGCCCTTGGTCTGCCAATGCTCTGAATCAGCCTATTTCCTTACCCACTGTGGCCCACAGGAACAGCGATAAAGACCCGAGTGAAGGCTCGTAGCACGTCCCGGCACCTGCTGTCCACTGCAGGAGGAAAAGCAGCAGAGTGGAATGGTCAGGAAGTGGTGTGAATGCTGAGGTGCCCCCCCCCCACTCTCCACAGGACAGGGTCCCACTCACCTTCCTTAAAGATCCCAGTAAGACTGAAGCATAACAGCGTGTTCTGCAATGAGAAAGAACCGTCACAAAGCAGACAGTGATGGGCACAGACTTTTACGCACTTCTTTTAACTTAAATTATATTGTATCTGGTTGGCCATTGCGGTGATTGTTTATGTGGTTTATACTGTTTTATATTTTTAATCTAAATTTTATATTATATTTTTATTGTTGTATGTTGATGTTATTTATTCCTTGTAGTACATTGTAAACCGCCTCGAGTCCGTTAGGAAAGAGGCAGTCTAAAGTTGAATAAATAAAAAATAAATAAATCTGTTCTCCCTGTTTATAAACATTCAAGGCCTTCTCTCTGGGATTCAGATGGGCCCCAATTAGTCAGGATTTGGAGAAGCCATTAAAAGCTGGCTGGTCAAATATGCCTTCTTGAGGTCAGGTGTTCCCTGATACAAAGAGAAGGCATTGGGATTACAGTGCTGCGTTACTGCGCTAATTGTGTTATTACATTTTGTTTTAACCCTGTTCATGAATAATACTGATGGCAGCTGCTCAGATCAGCAACAACTGGAGGGGCAGCAAACCCAGTAAAAAAACAAACATATTTTACAAAGAGGCTAGGAAACAATTCATAATATATGCTAGTGCCAGCAACGGTTTTATGTACTGGAAACTACCAAAAAAGAAATCCCTTTTCTTCAAGATTGGTTAACAGAATTGTGGGAAATGCATCAATGGTCATGCTACCTTTTCTGAAGAAATCTGATGTCAAATTTAACATGGTAACCTTGTACCAAGTTAGCGTTTTACGTATTTCAAAACAACTTTATTTAATAAGTTTTAAATAAGGATACGTGTTCTTCTAATCTAAAATGTAATATTGAATTTTATTCAGATTATTCTTGATTTAGTCATTGTCATTGATAATATTTTGTCTTCAGTTTAAAGTTACACTAAATATTTAGAAATGCATCCACCGTATCAGACTTGGTATGTAAACTTCTGTTTAATTTTAAATGTGGTTGGAATTCTGGAATAATAATAAAACATAATTACAAATACTAGAAAGGGCTAAAATCAGAGTTGCGTTAAGAGAAAACCTAGCCCAAGGCAAAAACAAAACCAGTAGCCTATTACTGCCAAGAAAATTATACGGACACATCCACAAAATCAGTGTTGAGCTCGACTCAAAGAATCCTTTCAAGAAAATGTCTTTGGTGGGGGGGGGGAGAAAGAGGGGCGAATAGCTTTATAAAACAGGTTACCCGTTTTTCATCAGTACCATAGAAACACGAGTATATTAAATTCAAGGGCTGTTTTAAAAGGCAAGAAAAACAGGAACACTGGTGGAGTGACTGCAGCGGCCAATAATAAGGTGATCCACAACAAGAGGTCTGGGAAGCCAAGGACCCTTTGGCTAGCAGGGAACGATCAAGATCTGCACAGGAAACTTGAGTCCATCCAGAGTTCCATGACAGGGATGGGCAGCACTCAAGAGGGTCCCGCTTGGAGTCAACAGACTCACAAGCGAGCCCAAAAACACGGCCTCCTTGACTGATCTCTACGGGTAAGTTTGTGAATACTGGAGGAGGTATCTTGTTAAGTTCTCGGCTCCTAGACTCTTTTAAGCCTTTATTCGCTCCTGATGTTGCTAGTGGCAGAAACCCAAGAATTTCTAGAGCTGTATTCAACCGGCTGCTTAGACAGCAAATCTGTTTAACGGCTCCTGCAAGAGCCAAGCAAAAACATCCCTCCTCTGCACATGTTCATCATCTGTGCTATCCCATTGGCCCCAGCCACACCCTGTGCTTTCCCTCGACTCACAGTTTGGGCGCAGACATCAACCACGAAAGAGTTGACATCATGTTGTGTCTTGGGCAGTTCGCTGAGGAAAGCCACAATGTTCAGCCTTGTGTGCTTGAGGAGCCGGAAGCGCATGGCTGGAAGCCGAGAAGAGAAAGTGAAAAGATGAGACAAGGATGACTTCCTCCAAAAAGCCATTCACACTGCTCAGCAACTGAAACCCAGAACAGAAGCCTAAGAAATCTAAATGGTTCCACTGATGTCTCTACATAGGTGGCCATTAAGGGTAGAAAGGAACCTGCTGTTTTTCCCAGACACTGACTAAAGAGCTCTTTCCTTAGAGGCTAGAAAGGCAGTGTTGCTCCAACACTCATGGTACCACCAAAGCTTGGGAAGTTTATGAAGCAGCCTGAAGAGAAGAGACATTAGAACTTCTTCCTGGTATGAAACATGGTGGACAAGCCCCCAGCAGGGGAAACACACTTGATGAAAAGCAGGTCTGATACAGAACGACTTCCAAGATGAATTTGAGGTTCCTGAAGGATTCAAGATCCGTGAACTAGAAAGAAAATGGGACTCTCGCTTGGGGCTGTGAGGATACAACTCCCATGCAGAAGCCTTGGTGTCCCCATTTAAAGGGATCTAAGAAAATCTGCTGCCAGGAAAAGGATTTGTTTGCAACCCTAAAATGGGTCCTAAGCTAGACAAACTGATATTTTGGACTCAAACGAGAAGAAGATGAGGAACTGGG
Source organism: Anilios bituberculatus (assembly GCA_022379055.1). Classification (NCBI taxonomy): domain Eukaryota; kingdom Metazoa; phylum Chordata; class Lepidosauria; order Squamata; family Typhlopidae; genus Anilios; species Anilios bituberculatus. The sequence continues at coordinate 4,565 of JAJFZI010634780.1, forward strand.
GAAGGTGAGAAGCACAGAAAGCTTTAGGGCAGAGTTTTCCAACTGAGGCAACTTCCAGCTGCATGGACTTCCAACTCCCAGAATGCTCAGTGACAATCATACTGACTGGGGGATTCTGGGAACTGAGGTCCATCGAGCGGCATATGGCCCAAATCGGAAAATACAGTTTTACTGTATTTGCATCAAAGATGGAAAACCAATCACTAATCCTAAGATTCAGCAGCCATACAAACCAAAGCCCCTTTTATGAGCACGTGCTTACTGGGATCCTTTAGTTTCTTCACATTTCTGCTGTTTTTGAAGTATTCGGCTAAACTGTTCCTGCAGACACACAAGAAAAATGTCAGTGCTCAAAACACCCATCAAAAAAAGCAAGGAGGAAAATCAAAACATGCTTCTAGATCTTCGTTGGCAAGGCAGGAGAACACTGACTCCCTCTGCCCAAATGGTACCGTGACTCCATGCCTTTCAAGGCACTGTGACTGGATTTGCTCAACATGGCATTTCTGAATGAAACCATTTACTAAGCTTGTAAAATATACTGACTTTTAAGATAGTTAAAATGAGTGGGTTCGTTCAACTCAGCCACAAAGAAAAAAAAAAGGGGGGGGGGAAGAGATCAAAATTAACTCAGTTCAGCATGCCCAAATGCAGATGATCCTGCCGTCCTATTTAAACATGCTGGGTGAACCCAGCCACCAAGTCTTGAGGAGCTCTTCTTAAAGCATTATCATACATAAACTAAAAGGTGCTCAGTTCTCAAGGCGGGAGAGCCCACAGACCTGTATGGGTGGTTCACTGAGAACGGGGTGCTAAGAGAACAACAGGCTTCCTCATGGTACGCATCCAGCAGGCCTCGCCGGTCCCCGAAGTCATAGATGGCATAGTATCTGTAGGGAAATATCCAGGCCCACCATAAAACAATGTAAAAAACAGGATTCTTTCTTTGGCAGCCGGGAGGGAATGGGAGCTCAGAATCTAGTGGCCACCTCAAAAATACTCCTCACACTCACAAAAGCAGTGAGGGCACCGCCAAAGAAGTTTTATCTATGTGACAGTTTCCCATACTTTCAAAGCCAGTTGTTAAGGGTGGATGCACATGCCCCTTGCTGGCAGGACTTGAGGCAGGCAAGAAGAAAGCAGCTCTCTCTCACTTTTGAACCAGGGAAGACCCAGGCTAGCAACAGCCATAGGCCAGATTGTGGCTGTGAAGGAGATGGCTGTTATTAGGCCAGCAAGGCAAATGAGGCTACCACAAGGCTGAGACAGAAAGCTCTGAATGGGCGCAACCAATTCTTGAAATAAAAAAGAGGGTGGAAGAGTTTCATGCTGCCCTGGCTAGCCAGCCCCAGTAAGAGAAGGGGTTGTCCTATTTATGCTCATTCGCTCTTTCATGTGGGAGGGGGAGGAAAATATAGGGCCGTTGATGCAAACAGAATTCAGCTGTTCAGAATCGCTAAAAAACGTAACGTTGGTTAAAAGGATGCAATTTCCTCCCACCATCAGACTTTGTTTTCTTTGAAACCACACAGCAATTGTGATTTTCTCTTCTGCCTTTCAAAGTTAACTTCTGCTTGTCCTTTCTAAAATGACCATGGTCATCACATAAACAGCTTAAATGGGTCAAGAAAACAAGATCAGCAAATACTCACTGTTGTAAAAACTGAACAATCAGCATTTTTAAGCCTTCTGAGGCAAAATAGCTGCCCTGTGCAAGAAGAGGTGAGGATCAAAAGGTGATTAGCCTGTCCCCTTCAGGCCAGCAGTGGTCCTGAGACCAGCCCATGGCCTCAGTGAGGGGTCCCTTCCCACCCTCCAGTTCTGCCATACCTTGCAGGGAGGCAGTGCGGTGGGCGTTTCAACATCAAAGGAGATTGGTGGTGGAAGCTCATGTCCATCCTGTGGAAGGAAACAGGATGATGGTCACTAAGCCCGATGGGAGGACCTTGGACTCCCCATCCTACCCCCCCCCAGGCCTCCCTCAATTGGACAACTCACCAGCCTTAGGAGCTTGGGAAACCGTTCTCGGATGGCGCTGTCAGAAACAGAGCAAGAATGAGTCAACAGCCATGTGTCCCAGTGGCACAGTCGGTCCCAGCAGCACTTGGCCTCAGGGGCCCTGATTGTCTGTGACCGCTCTGCCCAGCAATCTCAACCATCTCTTGGAGGGCCCAAAGTTCTAAGAAGGCAGATGCTGCCTTCTCCTGAGCAGTGAGGGCAGGCAGTGTTTGCGGAAGAGGTGGTCGTTTCATTGCCCATCGCTGGAAGCGAGTTAAACATCTGCACTCCTAACCCACCACTAGTGCCATCACACACCCTGTCACCTTGATTCTTTACATTATAGAACAGCCAGACCTCTTACAAGATGGAATCTTTGGGGGCTCTGCAAGGGATGGCAAGTGTTTCAATCCACTGGTTTGAGCCTTGAGGTTAAGAGTGTGGGACACCCCACAGAGCTCAGGGGAAAAAAAGGGGGGGGGGAATCCCTCCCCAGAATCTTTACGTGAAAAGTCCACAAATAGACTGCTGCTCTGGAAGTCTTGGAAATTTACGTGCTGCAGCATTTTAAAAGAAGAGCCATTTCAGACAGAGGGCACAAAGCTGCATAGGCTGGACACGGACCAAGGAAGCAAGTCAAAGGATGTTAAAACAAAATTGGCTTGCTGAGGGGGAAGCTAAGCCACTTCTGCAACTCATTAAAGAACAGGAAGTTGCCAATTCTTTCCCGTTGTTTAGGGAGGAAGGATGGCCAGCTCTTTTTTTTTTTAATTGCCATGTCTTTTGGGCTTTAAGAGCCATTAGTCCAGCTCCTTCTTAAATGTTGTGGACCATAGGGACAGTGGCCTAGTGCTTCATGTGCAGCATGCCCCAAGCCTCAGGAGAACCCCCAGCCAAATGGGGCCTTCTCTCCCATTGTCAAAGAGGCGGTGCATTGCTAGAAAGCTCCCTCCGCGCTTACCTGAGCTCGTACTCACCTGGCGGGCCCATTTATAGGAGGGATGCTCCTCAGCAGTCAGAAGGAGGGAAAAGGGGAAGGGAAATGGCCAGGGGTCCCAATGGTCTTAGGCTCGCATGAGACAACATCCTGGCACCCAGCAGGGCTGTTCCTGCATCAAGGCCAAAATCTAATTGATGACTATGGAAGGCAACGGGTAGGAGGAAAAGCAGGGGGAATGCCAGAGACTGAAGAGAAGGAGGAGGGAAAAGTATGGAAGCCCCTCCACACTGACACGCTTTGTCCATCCTCTGTGAGGTCCCTCTGGAGTTGACCTGCCTGCTCAGATCCCAGCATGGTGCCTTCTGGCAGGCCCACGAGCCCTGTAGCCTTCTCCGGAGAGGAGAAATGGGGTCACTCACTCGCCAAAGGCTGCTGCTCCTCCAGCTCTGAGTCAGGACCATTCACTCCACTTTGGAAGCAGAAGGAGTCTCTCCCTCCCCTTGGAACTGGCCTTGAAGCCGCTTTACTATTGCTTGCCAAAAACAGAGAGGCGACTGAGGTTCCCATGCCGCGTCCGCCATCTTCCCCACCGGGAGGGCTTGCTTTGGCTGCTGTCTGACTGTGCCTGTCTTAGGTTGTTCCTTTTACCAAGGAATCTTACCCGTCATTGGCTAACCAGCCGTCTGCATGGGCCAAAGATATACCAGGGAACCCCACGATTTGGCAGAGGAGGTTCAACACCAAAGTGAAAAGTTTTAGCTGCTGGTGCATCATATGTTAATTCCATGCACCCCAAGGAGGAGCTCTCAATACAAAGAAAAAACACCCCAGAATGGCAAGCTGGGCCTGGCAGCAAGTGGGCCACAGATGAATCCCAGAGAGGATGGGAAAAGGCTGTGCACTCTGGCATCTCGGGGTCCATAAGAAGAGAAGATTGAGGGATGTATGTAGAAAGATAGAGGGAGGGGTTGTGGGGTGAAGGCCGGAGTAAATCCAAGATGGGTTGACAGGAAGGTTGGCGAAGGGGAGGTAGTAGTGCTCCCTTGGGAAGAGTGGGGAAGGAGTGGGCTGGGCCAGGCTCAGGCTCCAATCTAGCTGCAATAAAATCATGGTCACACAGTATCATAAAACCAGGATCTTGGAGGAAGGGTTTACAATAACAGGAAATCCTGGGATCAAGTCATCAACCAGGCTTAACAAGAAAAGAGAAAGCCTCTTGATGGGCTCAGAAGCATCTTCTGGAGGCTGCAGGCCTGTCTGCCCACTGGGGTGAGAAGGCCCCGGGCAGAGAAATGCTTTTCAGCTTGCCAAGGTGGTCCAGAGGTGGCTGTTTACCTGATGTAAGTGGACCGGTCCCGGAAGCTATCGCACAGGGGGTTGTTATCCAGCCAGAGCTCCTCCAGCTTTAAGCCTTTCAGCTTGTCCAGCTCATGTTCTGTCTTCAGCTGAAGGGAGTCAAGGGGAAAAAGAGACGATGCCAAGTCGAAGAGTGGGGAGTTTTCCCAATCCCAGAGACCAGGCTGGGCTAGGAAAGCATCTTGGTACAGACCTGGTTGCAAGACAAATTCAGGATCTTCAGGTTGGGTGCTCTCTGGTGGAGGTCGGACATCTCTTCGAGCCGATAGAGCTTGTTGTTGCTCAGATTAAGAGAGAGGAGCTGCAAACAGAGAAGAAATAGGAACTGGGTGAGGGAGACGATTTAGAGCCCAAGATACCGTGACCCCTAACGCCACGAGGATTCAAAAGCAGCAACCAGCCAAAGATGAACCCACACATCAACCCAAAAGCAAGAACCCCAGGCCAAATCTTGCAGAGGGAGGGAAAGGGAAAATCCTATCACCCAACCAGGAGGATTTCAGCACCCATCTGGGATCGTGACAACTTGATTTTCAGATACAATCTTTTTTACCCAGAGAATTGTGGACATCAACCCACTTGATAAATAATGTATTTGAGGAAATGCCCCCACCCCCTTGGGAGAAAGGCAAAGAAATGGGATGTGCCTGGCCTTGGCTGAGAAGGTAGGCCAGCGGCAGTGAAACTACAGCAAGGCAGATATGGGAAACAAAAGGACTGGCACTATGGTATTTTTTGCTGGGGGGGAGGGAAAACAGATAAATGAAGAGCACAAAGTACATCCATTTTCCAGCAAAACAGTGGGCTCATTCTTTTAGGAAATATATATATATATATAAATAACCACCAGGCCCACTGATACCCACAAAACTGAGTGGCTAGGAACAACTGCAGAATGTCAAAGTGCTAATATGGCTTTTATCTTTTCTTCTCAAAAGTTCGCACGCCTGCTGGATCTTTCTCAAAAGGATTTGGCAGCACAGCAAGCTGCATTTTCAGCAAGCATGTCACCTGCTCCAAGTGGGTCAGGAAGGCAATTCCTAGCATCGCTTGCCAGAATAGCCTTTGGCTGGGAATTAGGAAACCTGAAGTTTCAGAGATACCGGAAGGTGCTGGGCAGGGTTACAGCTTTAACATAACCTAGTGTTTAGTTAAGCTCTGTACCAGCCTCAACCATCAGTTGGCTCAATGGTAGAAAAGAGAAGACTGGTTTCCTCAAGAAAGACCCAAATTTTAGAATGTTAGAATGAGAAAGCTACTATTAAGAAGTATATTACACTCGGGGAATAGAAGAATATCTGTGTAATAACATTTAACTACAGATTGTTGTAAAATGGGCTGGAACCACATTATAAGTTTTACGTGGGGGATAGGATTAGTTTAGTTAGTGTAGTTAGTCATTTAGGGGAAGGGGGTTCTTTCTTTTCTTTTTTCCTGTCTTT
>JAJFZI010634834.1:1604-13284 GCA_022379055.1 Anilios bituberculatus
CCCAAGGAAACCCATGAGCAGAAGCACAGTATTTTGGCAGATTGCTTTAAATCTTTGCTCTCTCAAAACTGAGAATGAAACATATTGGTGTTTTCTGACCCTGTCTGCCTTTTTCTTTGCAGCAAATAGATGAGATATTGTCTGGTAGTTTTACTGTAGAGGACGAAGATGCCATTTTAGCTGAATTAGATGCCATCACTCAGGTAAGTTTCAGTTATTTAGTCTGGGAGTTTTTGAGTTGTATTTTGAAGTGGTATTTTTCCTCTGGAAGCAGAATTTTCATCCAATGTGCCTGTCCAGTGACAAGCAAAAAGAAATCCTGATTATAATGTTTGCAGTAACATTCTGAGTCTTTGAAGGTCTGATCCTGATCCTTTAGAATACTTCAGAATACAGGAATATAATTTTTTCCTTGATTTTACATATTTCCCCCAGTTCCTCTGGATGTAATGTATTGTAGTAGAAGAACCTTATGGCATTCCATATGCTTTTCACTTCTCATATGGATCCAGTTTTTGACTGGTTTTCCAGCTGCATAATTTCCTACTTGAAATTTGGCTCTTTGGTTTAAGTAAGCTTTGTTCCCACAGTAAGTATGCATTTCTATGAGTGCTAGTTATGCTGTGTTCTGATTAGAAATAAACTGGCAACAGCTATTAGTAAAAAAAAATAATTTAATTGGATGATAACATTAACAATTGCGAAAAGGGGTAAAGAAATATATCCAATACTTAAAAAGCAGGTTAGAAGAAAACATGTTTGGGTTGGAGTTAAGTTTCTAAGCAAACTAGGAGAAATATTGGAGACACAAAAATTACCTACTATACATGTAATTTCAGAAGCAAGAATTATAAAAATCATGTTACGTTAGGAATTCTTTCCATTCTGGTTCTTCCTTACAAATTATATTAGACTAAAGATGAAACAATAGCATTCTCTTTTTTCTTTCCAGCAACAAAATATTGTGATCTTTACAGCTAAGTAGTGAGCTGTTTCCTTTCTATCAGCCTTTATTTAAATAAATACCAAAGATTGACTCAAGGCTGCAAGTTTATTTTTTATTGAATGTAGCTCTAAATCATGTAAGTAGATAAACATGGTGCATTAATAAGCGTCTTTTTTATTCCTCTTCTGCAGGAAATACAAACCAAAATTTACTTTATCTTTTTCCCCCTTACTCTGAGCAAGAAAGTAGGAGATAACTAGTGCCTGAGTAATCTTCTAGAGGATATTGGGTTTCTTCTGCTATGGAGTCTGTCAGCAGTCTCAGGGATAGAAAAAGGGGTGGGCTCTCTGGGACTTTATATTGTTGGGCATACAAGGCTAGCCAAGAAATGGTGCCTGTATATCTTGGAATTATTTTAAACCCATAGGTATTAATTAGCTATTTCCTAAGAAATCTCTATGCTTGTCCAGTAATCAGGTGATAGTACCTTAACTGATCTTGGGGGGGGAAAAGCTAAGCAGCATTGGACTGATTAGTACTTGGAGTGGGTGCCATCAGGAAGACTTAGAATTATAAGTTAGGTGTGGGGGGGAAAAAATCAGGGAGCAGTGGAAAACTATGCTGCGTTATTGACAAAGAAAATCACATAGCAGAAATTTAGCTTGATTCAATGAAGTGTCCCTTAGCGAATTAATGAGAAGTGTGTTTCAAGAGCACCACCAATGACAGAGACACAGCACCCCTGGCACAGCGGACCCAGCTTCTCCTTAGAAGTCTCAACATTATTCACCATCCATAGAATGTTTACAAAGAACCTTTTTTTTTCTCCTTGCAGGAGCAGATTGATCTTCCAGAGGTTCCGTCAGGGCCTCTTCCAGAAAAAATTTCAGGTAGTATTATCTGTAATTACCTTCCCTCTTTTTGATATTGCCATTGTGTGCAGAGCAGAGAAGGGCTCATGGTCTTGACTGGATTTCTCAAATATGGGAGGCATGAAATTTACAGAACACTCTCTGGCATCTCTAGGTCTGCTTGGAATGGTCTATCTCATGCTTTCTTTATGGCCATGCCATGCCCCTGTTAATTTAATTTATAAAGGTGCTTTAGAGTGTTTGTGGTCCTGCTTGCATTATTTGATGATAATACTTATAAATTATCCTTAAACAGATTAGGATACTTAGATTATCTTATTGATGAGGAAGGCTAAAAAAGAATAACTTTTCTGTACATAATAGGGCTGATTTAGACCAGGGCCTGTTACATTTTGGAAGTTCTGCCTCTTAACTACTACTGTGCACAAGATCCTCAATCTTGCCTCTGTAGTCCACCTGTACCCCACATTTCTTCTGGAAATATATAGGGGTCATCTTTATTTATCCTCCTAACAAACCTTGTCAGCTGAGACAATGAGTGGTCCACAATCTCCGCATGAGCTCCATGGTTCAATGGAGAGTTGAATGTAGGTGTGTCTGTTCTCAGTCTTACACTTTACTCATAATACCACATTGGAGCATAAACTTCTCCCAGTTCAAGCAAAGTATAACAGTTTGAAGAATGCTGTGTTTATGATAATGCAAAGATTAAATAACAAGCTTATGTCTTTGTTGAGAAGGCTCTTGGGACTGATTCAGTGCACTCATTTATATTTACAAATTGCCACAAGCATCAAAAATCTAGAATCTCCAACTAAAAAGGGTACAGCTACTTCTCATTCATGTCTTAAATATCTGGCTCCTGATTTTTGTTTGGTCTCTTTTGCTTCAAAAAGCAAACACTGAAATGAAAGGTAGGTGGCGCTGTAATGAACCTATGGAAGATGGAAGTGGGAAACAGTAATTGTACAAAAAGAAAGAGCAGAGAACCATAAAGTAGAGCTTTGCAATACCTCCAATTCAGTTTGAAAGAGGCTGCTTGGACTGTGGAAGTTATCCTTCTCTGTGAGTCCATAAACAGCTGTATGTGATTTCAGGATTGTGTCATAACGGGGAGTCCTCCCTGCGGGAGCTGCTACTACTACATGATCCTGGAAAACCATACAGCTGGTTTTCCAAGATCATGAGTCACAGAAAGATACTGTTTGCATTCAGCATATCTGAAGCACTTTTTTCAAACGGAATCTGAAAGATTACATGGCCTAATATATAGCATGAGCTAATGTCTGACTATTCACCCTCAAAGGAGCCTTGTGAGTTTTTAAAATCTGTTTATGCTTAATGATCATGGCTGGAAGCTGGTGCTGTGAAACATTGATTGAAAGCACACATATTTAGAATAGATGGTGGATTAGACAAGATATAGCAGGTTAAAGCTGAATCCAGACAAGTGAGAAGGATTGGTGGTTGGGGAGATCTCAGGCAATTGGATGTGGCTCTTCCTGTTAAGATGGACATTTTTCCTCTGAAGGAGCTACTCTGGAGTTTGCGCCTGGACCTTGTGCTGTCCTTGTGTTTGCCATGGTTACGAGCACCTTTTCCTTACCTCTGTGAGTTACCAGCTTTGACTCTCTTTAGAGAGGTCAGTTATGGCTATCGTTCTTCACGCTCTGTTGACATCTAAAATAAACTGTTGCTACACACCCAGTGTGGAGATAACCTTTATGTTGACCAGGAAATTGTTACAAATCCAAACAGCAGTGGCCAGGTTTCGGTTGGGTGTGTCACAGCAGGAGCGTGAGATCCATTCTTGCTAAGCTGCATTGGCTCCCAGGAGATTTCTTAGTTGATTCAGGGTGCTTGATATTATGTTTAAATCTATGAAAAGCTTTGGTCTCATCTACCTGGAGGAATGGTTTCTTCCTCTGTGGGTTCTAGCCCTGCTACTGCATGCTTTTTTGGCTTTGGAAGTCCCAGTCCCTATCATTTGGGTCGCTGCTTCTCTGGGAAATTTTAGACCAAACTTTAATCTCTTCATCTTTTCCTGGAGAGACTTAAGTTTTAATCTGCTGTCTGGTCTTTTAATGCTGGTGCTGAATTTTCATATTGTTTTCCAATGTTGTTTTGTTTTGTTTATTTATTTTTGGCGGTGTCATTTTTGTTTTAGGATGTTACAAAAATTTGTGTTATTTGAGAGCATGCAGTGTTTATGTAACAGATGCTGAGTTCTGTAATCTAAGATACACTTGGCTAATAAATACCATATGAAATTGTGTGACACTTAAAAAGCAAGTACTGACTTGTATTTACTGAGTTTGTTGTTGTTATTATTTAAATCGTTTATAGTGTTTGGTTTGATTAATCTTTTCCTTACATGGGGAGATGGATCAGAATGAAAAGGAAGCTTTCAGTGAAACTGGAGCAAAAACAAAGATTTTAAAAATCATTGTCTTTGCATGCCACAGAACCTGTTGCCCCTGCCTTCTGCATTTACAGTATGATCAATATGTAGCATATATCTTAGGTCACATTCTGCCATAAATCTGCTTTTCTCTTTTAAAAGGCATTAAGTGGCCATTGAGAGAGTAATTGTTCATCCACTGAAGAGCAGAGCTGCAGTGCTGTCTGGCCAAGCTTAACTTCTCCATAATGATTGCAGGAGGATTGGGGCTTGTATTTGGAAAAGGATTGCTTGACTGGCCCTTGACAAATGCAGTAATAATGCAGCACTGGAAGAATGTATCCATATAAAAACACATATGTGACCGTTCTGGAAGGTGTCAGACAGGAAGTCATGATTCACATTGGTGGGGATGAGGGGAGAGGTTGCATATATTGACAGGTGACAAAGGAGGTCTCGAAAAACAATTCAGGGTTGGATTGCATAATTCATTGCTTGGGATCTGTGATTCTAAAACCATTCAAAAGTGTTAATTCCTTCCTCCTTGTGTGTGTGTTTTCCTTCTCCACAGAAAAATCACCCATCAGAATCAAACCAAAGGCAGAACTGGTTGCTGCATCTTAACTCCACTTCCTGCGGGGGATCCCTGCACTGAATCTTGGAATCCCAGCATGCCTGGGGTATAAGAGGCCTCTCTGCTTGTGCTACCCAGCCATGCTGAAGCAGGTTTCCTGCACAGAATGGAAGATGTAACTGGTTAATGTTCCCATATCAAGGTTATTTTGTAGTGTCCTTTTTGTAACTTGAACAGGATTAAATGGTGACTCTTAAAACAGTCCAACCCAAAAGCGTTCTACAGCCAGATTTCAGCTACAGACCTCCTCAGGTGCCAGCACAGGCGCTCTCTCACCTCCTGGTATGTGTTGGAGCATGTTGGCACCACAAAGAGTCACAAGCTTTGTGCTACTCAGAGGAAAGAACTGTGGTGGGACCTTCTTGGCCTTCCTCTTGACTCATCTCTCTTGAGTTCACCGGCTTTTCTAAAAGGGTACTTTTTGCAAGGAGGAAATCTCTGAACATTGTTAAACCTATTAGCTTTGTGCCAAGATGGGAGCATCTCTTCCATTAATAGCCACGGCTTCTTGTGCTTGTTGCTAGTGGGGAATGCAAGACATTTTTTCCATGTTCTGTATGCTCTTGAGAGTAATGCACTTCTAGACCTATGCACTGGGGTACAATGCAAGGCTGATGGGCTTGATCGTTAGAAAACAGAAGGCCTGTTTCCTGCTGGGGTAGAAGTCTTAAGTGCTTGCTAAGAATTCATGCTTCAGATCCTCCACAGGCCTCCTGCTTTTTCTTCTTTTGCCTCCAGAAACCCACAGCGTGAAGATGTTGAACCGAGTTCAGCTTCTGATAGCTTCTCAAAAGGAAATTGCTCGGTAGTAGCAAAGTGTCTTTTGGATGAATCCTGCTTTCCCCAGCTTTGCAGATCTGGGCAATAGGCAGATTTGGAAGATGTCACTGGCTTTCAGTGAAGATGCCGCCTCCCATCTCTCCTTTGTTCCTGAGTTTCTAGGAACATAATGAGCCAGCTCTACCCACGTGGTTCTCTTACAGAAGACCTGCACTCTTTGAATATTGGAAAGGGCTGAATCTCAGTTAACTCTGTGGTATTGTCTGTTCTACAGGATGTGGAAGACTTGATTTGATCCAACATCATGTCCTTAGGAGCTGTTAACTATGGACCCAAGCTGCCTTTGCAGTTGCTGTCCAAATGGGCTGTGTCCATCTTTGAGAGGCAGCAGGTTTGCCAGAGATACGACTTTGTATCCGTACAGCCTGTTGAAACAGTGTCCCTTCCTAAGTGGCTGGGCAGCTGATTGAACTGGAGTGGCTGAGTTCAAAAGGCTTCTTCAGCATTCCTTGACCTACAGCAGTACTTGGAAGTCCGTTTAGCCTCTTCTCTTCTACAACCAGCAGCTGAGAAGATGATCCTTCTATTTAAGTCATCTCGTCTCCCCTCTCCCTTGTTTTATAGTGGAACTGAGAAATAGAATAGTAAGAGAGAATAAAACAAGGGGAACACAGAATCAAGAAACAGGTGTTTTACCAGTGGCTGAAGCCCTTTTGCCAGCATCTGTCATTAGTCATTGGTGCTCCCTGCAAAGCCTTAATGCCACCCATTCAGTCCTATCCAAAACTAATGTCAGAAGACTGGGCAATTGATTTGAATAGACATTCCTTTATGGGTGGTTCTTATGTCTGTAAGAAGCCTTTGTATCACACTGATTTTGAAATTGAGAGCTAAACAATTCAGGGGATTTCCTGAAAGTTACTTTGCTTGTTGCAGGGTTTGACAAGATACTGCTGTATTTGCTTTGCTCACCAGATGGCAATCATGCCCTTACCTGTATATAACTAGGCCTGTAAAGGAGCATTCTCCCTGTTTGGGTCTTAACCTCTTCATGGCTCTGGGTTGGTTACATGTGAAAGAATAGGAGAACTTTCCCTGCTGGTATCCTGGGTGTAATCAGACATTTAATGTCCAGTGGAGATTCTGAAGGGGCTATGTGTTAGGCCCATGGTTAACCATACAGCACAGTCCCTGGGAGAATAGAAGGAGCTTTGTGTCTTCTACTTTCTTGCCAATAAGAATAGGAAAAAGAGGAAGTAGTGAAAACCTATTCTTCAAAATCCATAGAAAGAAAGCACTGCTGTGGGCCAAGTGGCCTTAGAGAGCAGCCTTGGACCTTGCTGAAATGCTTTGTGATTCCCTGGTCAGTCCTCTTTTGACTGGACCAAGACAAAATTAGAAGTGTTGTCCAGCTGCCAGGCAGGTGCCATCTTTTCCTCTTGCTGTACATGTCCATCTCTTGGCTGAAATCCTTGTGTGGCTCCTTAAGCAATGAAGGTAGAAGCAGGGTAGGTAGCAACAATAAAGAGTTTCGAATGCCTTCCTCCTCTGATGTCCTGTTGCGTATTTTCATTGGTGGTCAGATTCATTGGGACTTGGAAGATTTGAAGCACAAAGGCAACCTGGTATTTTTTTTTCCATCAGGAGACTTAATCTTAAGGGAGATGATGTATTTGAAATATTTATACTGAAGAAGTGGGTGAGTGACAGTATACAGTCTTAAAGGCTAATTATGGCAATCAGTTGGTTTGTTAGCAGCCCAGAAAAAGTTAAACTGGATGAAGTCTGGAACACCAAACAGGATCCACAGAAGAAACTTATTGTCTTGGCAGCCTATCAGCCCTGCTTCACAAATCGCACCAACTATAAAGTGGGTTGTTTGGTTTTCACTGACATCAGTGTGTGCTGATGTCAGTGAAAACTATTGCTAATAGGTTAGTGTGCTGAATGACCTAATTGTGGTTTGTACAGCAAACGACGACTATCAAAATTATGGCTCACCTTGATGTGTGAATTCAGCCTGTGTCTCCAGTGGAGAGGGAGGAGAGGCTGTCTCTGAAGAATTTCTCATATTGATTCCTTTGGATTAACTAAGAATAAATCCATTGGAAGGCGTCCAAAATGCAGCATTGGTTGTGCAATAAGCACAGTCCCCTCTTCAGACTTGGTTGAGAATGAATATGCTCCTGCGGCTCTTTGCCTTGGACTTCCAGGGATTTGCGGCCTTTCAGGCTCCTCTTCTTTCCAAGCTGGAAGCCTACACACATCTTTCTTTCCTGGAGCTAATCTATTGGGGAGTGGGGAGGGAACCACAACCCAATGCTGTCAGGCCCTGATGTGGTTTCTATGCCAACCCGATGCATTCCTGGGAGTAGGAGGAGTTAGATGATAGTTCAGCTAAACAAAAAGTGTTCTAAATTACGACCTTTTTCTGTAGATGATTAAGTTCAGTGGGTTCTCTCTTCAGCTGCTACTGGTAGTCATCTAAGGGGTGTATATTCTGGAGGTAACAAAGATTCTTATTCTGTAATTCCTTTTCCAGAGAAGCTTCAGTCTTCATCTAAAGATAGCTGAGATAGTGTTACTATATACACCTAATAGAAAATCAACTTGATTTTCCAGTGGTGACAATGTTGGGTAAAGCAGTCATAAGGGCCTCCAGTTTCCTATTCGCCTGAACCCCATTCCAGGCAGGTTATGTCTCAGGGGGACTACTCTTGTAATTCATTATCCTCTCTGCGCTACCAACATGGTCATCCCCCCCTGGACTTCAGTTCTTCAGGGCTGCAAACGGAAATGATTTGTGGGAGGATTCAAATGTCAACAAGTTACTTACAGGCTGCCTTTCTTAATTAGACAACTGCTGAGGAAAATACTAGTAAGTTCTTTTCTATTATCAGCTGTCAAGGCAGATTACACTCAAAATATTAACAAGCCTTTAACAATTTGTTAAAAAGAATCCTGACCTGTATGATAGAAACCAGGCAGAAAACTCATCCTGTGGAAGGAGGAAACCTTATAATATACCAAGACATTTTCAATTTTTTCCAGTTAACAGGAGTGTCTTTTCTGAAACAATTATTGTCAGATTCCTGGTGCTTTTATCATCCTGGTTGCTGGTGACCTTTAATGAGTAGGTATCTTTGCTCAGGTATTGATTGACAATTATGGAAGTGGTAGTTAAGACACATTTCAAGGGTATTTATTTACTGGTACTTTGGTGTTGCTCCAGTCCGGCAAGACTCTAAGCAGGATTCAGTTAAAAGTTGTTTGAACCTTGGATATCGAGGCAGGAATGTTTACAGTGTGAAGATTAAAAACAATAGCCAGAAACACATTGCAGGGAAATGAAATCTTCTGAAATAGACATGTTGTACTATTTAAAAAATGGTTTAATAATCTGCATATCAGTGGTTTCTTCCAAGCATGCTTCCATACAATATACCACAGTTTTATGTCTCCAACATTACAAAAATAAGAAAGGTAGGTGCCACCTGCCTTGTTCCCTGAATAATTTGTTGCAGGGTACATAAGTCACCATTCCATCTGAAAGCTGCCCATCCATTTCTGGAATCTAAATGCAAGGTGTTACCCAAACGATGACAGTACTGTTTGGATGATCTCATGAGCTTCAAGATATTAAATGAGACATGGTATAGTGGAGTTTTCCATCATTATAACAGATCTCAGGTGCAGTCCCTCATCCCATAATTGCTTTTTTGATAATAGGGAAATTCATAACTTGGGTAAGGAAGCAGTGGGTAATTTTCTGAAACATTTCGTTAAGTTTTTGTTCTTTTAAGTATATACATCTATTGTTCCTATCAGTGCAGGCCCAATTTGCATGTCTGGATTTTTAAATCATAGTTGACGATGCTCTGTTCTAAAGGGTACTTTGCGTCTATCGCTCAAAGCATTACTGAAGCAAAAAGTTCTAGCTGAGGGGTGGAATGCAATATATTGAATAGCAGTAGTTGAGATCCGTCACTTGCAGATCACGAGTGTGGGAAGACAAACAAAAAAACAACCATGGATGTGCAGAACTTCTATGAAGAAAAATTGCCCCTGAAATGAGCCAGGAGGAAACTCACTTTTTAAAAAATAACTTATTAATATATAAACCATACATACTACAAACTACAGAACAAAAATAAACAACCAGCTACCCATACATAAACCTCCACTCCCCCTCTACCTACTCTATCTAAACTAAATCCCTCCCCCACATATAACACATAATGAGGTTCCAACCCATTGTACAGCAATCTATAAGTTTTCATATAATAACATTATTCTCATACCCCTCGTGTAGTCATATCTAAAAAATATTTTATATAAAAATCCTAACAACTTTGCTACTTATTACTACTTTAAAGACCATGTCTATATTTTAAAACCCCTACTGTAACAAGAATTTTTATAAAATGATTGTATATATATATTCACTAACTCCTGTTCTTGGAATTTTTCCATGTTGTGTCCTTCAATCAAATTAGAAAGTTTAGCCAATTCNGCAGTTTCCATCAGCTTCAGCAGCCACTCTTCTGTCGTTGGTATCTCCTGTTGCTTCCACTTCTGGGCGTGTAGTATCCTTGAGGTTATTACCATATATAATATCTTTCCTGTTTTTTTCTCCAAAAACTTGGTTAGATGCCACAAAGTATATGGCAGAGCTTTAATTGTATGTGTGTTGCACAGGCCACAAAGGCCTCTTCCATCCTTATCAATGGGAGTGCTAACCTCTCTTTTCATACAACACTGCCAGGAGGAAACTCTGACTTCGGGGGATACTTAAAACATTATTACAGTGAGTTAAGCTCAGGTTTACAAGGTATGATGGATGTCCCTGTAGGCCAGAAACATTGCTCCTGTAAAGAAGTTATCGCCTCTATTAGAAGATTGCACTCCACTAAGTTTCTGAGTAAAGTTAAGCAGAGAAATAAGTTAGAAGGAAATGAGTTGGGAGAAAACTGCAAAAGAAATGAATGCCAACAAGAATATAACTTTGTAGTTGAACATGTAAGGTTTGCAAACAGCTCAGGTATCCCTTGCACTGTTTTACCTTGCTGCCAAAGCATCTGAAATTCATGTCCTTATTTACGGATCACGATGGAGAGAGGTGACTCTCTACATAAGCAATTATGCAAGTGATAGAAATTGTTCCTGTCCTCCTGAGACATCCATGGAGAGCTATTTAGCATGTGTGGGTTTGTATTTACTGGTTTATAAACCAAGTTAACCAGGTGTAAGAAATCTTAATGGAATTGATATTCCTGTCCAACTTCTGACTACTTCCAAGTTTGCCAAAGAAAATGTTGGGATGTGACGTCACACCATGAGTCAGAAAGGACTCTGTGCTTGCACATGAGACCACCTTTTCCCCACACATTATCTAAAATTCTTTGAACTAAGAGAAGAGTTGCCTATATAATTTATTTCAAATGATCCCTATGCAAAGACTCTCAGGACTGATTCAGTGCACTAATTTATAAATAATTGTAAAAAGACAATTTCCTTAACTTCAAAGTATAAATGTAACTTAAAATGCAATCAAATTTAATATACAGGTAGATATAACACATACTTCAATCCAGCTTTAAGAGAGCAGTACTGCTTAAGGCAAGTCGCCAAAAAACTCGTAGCATAAAATTTGGGGAAAATGTTTTGATAAGTTGAATAGATAGGCTTTAGCTTTTGTTCTGCACCAGGCTCACAACATGCGACCACAGCCCCACTGCTGGCTCACTACATTTGTGTCTTTAGTGGGTGTGCCAGCAGGCTCTGAACACTCCATTGACAGAGCTAAACCAGCAGATTCCTCAATCCCTCTTGAGTTCACAGCCCCCCAATGCTTTCTCCCTGACCCCCCCTTGGGCAGCCTTGCCAGGACACACCATTCTTGGAAGGTTGTGGGGATAGCAACAAACAATATGCATACCACTCAGAGTTCTTTGGAAGTAGGGTGGCCAGACTTTGGCCTGCCCCATGCGGGACCGGCTAAAATCTCGTGCAATTATGATGTCACATGAGAATTCGGTGCTGAAATC
>JAJFZI010635284.1:0-10591 GCA_022379055.1 Anilios bituberculatus
AAAAACAATTACAAAATTGGAAAATACAATAAAAAGTAGATTATCAAAGTACAAAACTATCAAATGGTGCTGTAAAACATTCAAATGGCCCATCCACTAAGTGCCCATCTTAGTTAAGTCCAAATCTTATCAGTAAGTGCCCTCTGATCAAAAAGCTTAAGAGACTACAATAAATGTTTGAATCTGGGAATTCTACATACAGAATACTATATTAACTGATTTAAGATCTCACCACCATATGTCCTTTAGTGGTCCTTGCCTCCATCTAAAGCTTCTGTAAAGAATTAGCAAGCTGCTGCTACTGTTAATCACTAACCTCAGATGATGCTCCTACACTGTAGCATTAAAAAAGTCCTGTTAAGCATCTTCATTAAACCAGTATTAATTTGACAAAGAAAGTATTAACACTTATCATATTGCACATACCAAAGCAGGTGGAATCTCAGACCTTAGTCTGCCAGTGAACATATCACTCCAGTGACACCTCTAGAAGAAGACAGACATAATATAAAAATGCTAATATCACAGCAAATTTATTATAGACGGAACTTGTTACTCTATGAAGAATCTCTGTACATAACTACAAAGAAAGCAACATTGAGATATTTTTAAAAATCAGAATTATTTCTGATAAGCACTGCAGTTAACACATAGCAGTGATATGTGAAAATTATGAAGCTGACAAAAATCACCATACTCCAAATAATGCATGCATTTATATTTATAGATGCCACTTACTGAAACACTGAGCAGGTGCTTGCACATATCTTTTAACAAGGGTTGCAGCACTGCCAGTCACAATTTCACACATTACATCTATAGTACAGAGTGGGATGTCTGTGTGATGAGGAGAGGGAGTATGCATACATTACATCACTGATGTTAATGTCATGTGCAGTTTAAAACCATAAAGCCTGTGAAATGCTTGGTCAAAGTCAAGATGTCACTCAGTCTGTTTATCAGACAAACTGTTAATGAATTTAAGGAAGTTTCCAATAATAGGCAAAAAGAAAAACCCTTTTATCAGCTGTCAACATTCTCACCTTGAGCTGAGATTTCTTCTCCAAAGCCTTGGCAATAACCTTCGCTGCTTCTACTCCCACTGTATTGCCTTCCAATCGCAATGCTTCTAGCCCCTCAAACTCCTCAATCTCTTTAATCACCTCTTCAGCTGTAAAGATAAGCACAGTATTTCAGTATTTCTTCCCAAACTGCATCTCTCCTCTCTTATAATTCCATTATTACCTTTCTACCAGTTCAGGCCCTCCTCACCTTTTTATCTTAAACTTATACAGCCCTTACCAGGGCATTTAAAAGCAAAATAAAGATGCCTGATTGCTGGTTTCCAGATTATTCAAATAATTGTCCACCAGGAAATCCTTGATCAGTGTTCAGAATTCGTTTAGGATGTCAAGTGTCTATCCTTGGGCGGTCTATTATGTGCTTTTGTTTCATCTGAATGAGCTCTGAAAAAGTAATATATCTACTCAATGAAACACTTGGGTTTCATTTTAACTAGACAATTTGTCCTAGAATATAAAGCAGAAACACTTTATCGAATGTAGAGCACATAATTTGGCAAACTAACCTAAAATTAAACATTTATATCAAGTTTCTGTTACAGTATGATACCCATCAAGTTATAATAGCTAGTTACTTTTTGAATGGCAATTCTCAATACACTACAGTATTCAAAAAATAACACTATTCAAAAGACAGGTAGGGCTCTAAACCTAAAAAAATAATCCCTGCTCTATTTGAAATCCCTTTCACTTTTACTCCTATATAAATCCACAGAACATACAGAGCTACTTGGGAAACTATAATTTGATTAAATTTCTTATAACTGAAATATAGTATATGTCTATATTTCTATGACCCACTACTATTATGGTTGGTCAGTTTCAGAACATAATATATTGACAAAATCTAGCATCAGCATTAATCCTTCAAGACCTCTTACCATCTTCTGCAGTGTTGAGTTTCAGACTCTTGCCTTTAAAGCTCAGCTGCCCTCCACCCACTTGGGTTTTAGCAAGTGATTCTGCAAGCTTAGCAATATCTTCTGATGCCATTTCCTGATTGTGCAACTGCTGCTGATAACCAGTTGGGAAGAATGCTGAAAAATAAGAGAAAAACCATGTGTATGAGATATAAAAAGAATTAGCTTCTTCTCATGTTCTTTTGGCACAGCACAGTGAGAGCAATCTAAAGACTGTTATTCTATTGCTTTGTGTGTGTTTTTTTCTTCCATAGCTTAAAACTTATCTTACTTATTGATTTTTTGCTGCTCATCAGAAAGAAACAGTAAAGAGACAAGGAATTCAATTTTGCACATAATTACCTCTAAAAACATAAATATACGGTAATAGGCTAATAGTTTCTAATTATCTTACATGATAATATACTACAGAAAGAGAATTACCAGAGCAGTTGAATATCAGGCTGAAACTCCCTATGAAGACAGCAGTGTCTACAATCAGTCAAAACAATCTGGTAATATAACCAGAAAAATTACTCCATTTACCTCATGTTGCTTATAAGAGAACTGTTAATAGCTATAAAGGCATCATTTAATCTCAGACATTACTATCCTGCTAAATTGTATACAAAAAATGCAGCTTAATTTAGATTTTGGAGTCAGCAAACCATAGCAAGCCAATCAAGCTGGACAGCCAAATTCATCATCCAGAAAAGCCCAGAGGCCACTTTCACATTTTTAGGTCAACTCTACATTCATTAAACTGATATTAATTTCTTACTTCTAATATTTACACTTTTCCATTCCTCACACAAACCTGAGTTAGAAACTACTAGTCCAATAAACAGCTTTTTAACATTAAAATGAAAAAGGAAACACAGCTATTAACAGTGAGATTCCTCATCCTAGTATCAACCTGTTTTTCCTGGCAGTTTAGGAGACAGATTAACCTCTGATCAACCTCCAAAGAAAATGAACAAGCAGCATGGCAGAGAGCCTAAAGGTACTTTATTATCTACCACTATAGAAATATAAAAAGAAAAGAAAGCCTGAAACTGTAGCAAATAATAATCATTGCCAAGTCCATCTTACACCACCAAGAGCATTAGCTTGCTATTACTTTGGAGACAAACTGGGAATTTATTTTAGCAAATTTATATTCTGCTAAATCTGTTTTAAAACCAATTTTAAAACAGAGCCAAAAGAATAAAAAACAAAGACCAAATGAAAACATAAGGCTCAACAAAATCTAGCCATAATATTATATACCTACAGCTGGGCTGACCAAATGTATACACAATGTGGCACAAAAGACTCATCTACCATTTCTGTCCCAACAGCTGAGGATTAAGACAGATTAGGCATTCTAGAAGGATAATACAATCTGGACCATCTGAACTTGAGGGAGGTGTCATTCCAAAGGACAAGTGCTGCAACAGAAAAAACATATCTCTTAGTTTGCATCAGATGACACTTTTCATGGAGCAGACCTGGAGCATCCCATTCTAATTTCTGGGCAGAAATCAGTGGAGATAGATGGTCTTGCAAAAACCTGATCGTGAGGTAAAACAAGACTATACTGGAAATCTTACAAGATTTTTTTTCAGGAGCAAATGTATAAGACTAGACTATTGTCTGTGACATTTAAATCTGTTGTTAAGTATTTCCTAATCAGCAAGAACCACTCTGAAATTAAATGGCCAATTCACACATTTAAAACATGATTTTAAAAGTCTGGCAAATTTCTTATTTTTGGAAAACAGTTTATCTTACCAGAAACAAACACAAAATTAAAATGCTATTTTCCCCCTAAGTCTGTCTGTCCCCTACTATATTTTGTACCTTACCATCAACAGAAATCTTTTTGACTGTGGCAGTTAAAGGCTTTAATCTCTATCCCAGATAGGCTCTCTCTTTATGAAGCTTTGGCATAGCTTCTCTCCAGTTCTGGAACAGCTTCCAGTTCATTGTTTTAGAGGTCTTTTATCTTTACCAGATAATCGTGAAAAAACCTGGAAGTGTTATCTATCCCTTTAAATTTCTCACTCTGATAGAGCACTTTAATTTTGGTTCTTTATCTTTGCTCAACTAAACTAGTCTCAAGCCACCTTACTCCTTTACCCATTTTCCCCTAAGCAACGCTTAATTTAAACAAAGTAAATGAACGTGACGGAAAAAAACAAATGCATATGACAATATTATTAAAAGATTCAATTCTGAACGGCAAGCTCGTATACACGCACATGACATAACCCAACCAAACCTCCTCGGCCAGGCTGGCTTCACTAATAGTGCAACGGGGGCATGACGTCATACAGGGGAGCAAACTGGGACGTTGTGGTAGGAAAAACTATTCGAACGAAGTTGGATAAACCGGCGGCGTCTTCTCTGCCAGCCCAGGCACGACTTTAGCTCCGACGTCCCAGCATCCCGTGACACGTGTATAATGGCGCTACAGACACACGTACACGTGCAATCCAGGGAACAAGAGGAAGCGCCTCCTTCCCACACAGTACCGTCCCTATGTGCCCCGGCAGACGTACTCCGAACCGAGGCAGAGGGTGGAGCGAAGCTACCCGCCAACTTACCAACGACCCCAGAACAAATCAAGCCAATCACCTACCCACCCTTCTGCGCGTGAAAAGCTACAGCCGTCTATCTGGGAACGTCAGATCCAGCTTGTCACGTTGGAGCCACTGCCGCAGCCTCCGAAAGCGATGGCGTTAAGGGAGGCGGAGGATTTGAAAGCCGGCAGTTTTGTTTCCTGGGTTGTGATTCGCTCCGCAGCCTTTTGCGCTTGCTCAGGACGGCTTTCCTCTTTTTGGTTTTTTTTTTGGCTCCTCTCTGCTTGCAAAGGCTCCGAGGCAATTGTAGCGCAAGGGCGGGGACGATGAGAAGAGGTCATAATTTTGCGTTGCACAGCGCAGCTCGCGTACTCCTTTGGCCGCCCCGTAGCATCTTGGGGGTTGTAGTTTATTTTGAATTAAAGTACATAGTATATGTTACGATATTAAATTTCTTTCCTTTCTTTTTTACTTAATGATGGAGTCTCTTATCACCAAGGTTGCTAGAAAGAGTGATATACTCCAACGAGTCGCAACCGTCTGCTGGCAGCTCCGTGAACAAAAGCTCTCCCAGAAGACCTGTTTCACATAGTATTGCACTATTATTTATTTACTTACTTAGTCAACCACTAAGTAAATGGACACTCTGGGTGGTGTACAAAACTGGTAAATGATTAAAAAAAGAGACAGTATATAAAAACCAAACCATACAAGGTGTCACAGCTTCAAACTAATTGATCAAGTCTCTCAGGGCGGGGCCCCCATGTGTGGAATATCAATAAGGGTCGAGACAACCCTGATCTCCAGTAGGCTATTGTTTCATCATGTGGGGGCCATTACTGAGAAGGCCTGCCCCACTGGGTCCTGCCAGACAACATTCTCATACTGGCAACCCACTCTGGGCAATGTCTTGGGGTGGAGAGAGATGTATGAGGGTTACACCCTGTGATTCCAGAGTTCCATCTGTTCACCTCATAGGCTGCCTGTTGCCTGCTTTTGATGCTTTTTTTTAATCAGCACTATCATTTTTTTCATAGATGCTTCAGCTCTCACAATGCATCCATATTTTTTGTTTGGGATTCTTGCTTCCAAGATCATTCAGGCTTGATTTACTCTAATACTGAACGGCAGATCTTCTTGGCCTTCCTAGGGATGCAGAGCAGCTTCATCCAGCACCTCATTTCATAGAAGTCAACCTTTTCCCTCTCACCTCATTTCATAGAAGTCAACCTTTTCCCTCTCATTCTTGCACAGAATTGATCCCTTGCATCCATACATCATAACAGAGAATACCATTAAGTCAACCATCCTTACTTTTATTTTGATTAAAATGTCATGATTTGTCTGTAGTTTATCTAGGTCCCTCAGTGCCTTTTTGACTATCATTATTCTTCTCCAATCTGTTTTTCATATTCACCATATATCAATAATGAAACTTAAAAAATTTAACTGTCCTTCACTGTCTTATCACTTCATTGTTTATTTAATTATTTGACTTATATACCGCCACTCTCCCAAGAGACTTGGGGCGGTGCACAATATAAAATAAATGCATATAAAATCCAATACAAAATAGTGATAAAATATAAACAATATCAGGCGCCAACCCTCACAGTTCAAATTACAGTACTCTTTAAAAAATCCTAGGCATGTGTGCGGTATTCATCCCTCAGGCCCGCCGACAAAGCCAGGTCCTAAGTTGTTTATGGAACCCCAGTAGGGTCGAGACCGTGTGCAGCTCAGGGGGCCTGAAATTCCAAAGGGACTTAAATAGTTCTAGATTTGCAGTAACCACAACCTTTTTCTTTTTAAAGTTTAAAAAGAGATTAGACATTATATTGTCCTTTTTTAACTTTTAAAATGTCTTCCTTATCTTCTACACACTCAAGGCAGTCTCTGTATCCCAGGTTACAAACATTCCTTTCACAGATGTTGACATCAGTTGTGGTGATGCTAGAAGAGTAATGGATAGGGGCAGGAATATGTGTGGTCTTCTGTATGCAGATAGTGTCATGATGTTGGTTGTGAACCAAACTGATTTGCAGCAACTATTAGACAGATTATATGATGCAACAAGGAATTATTATTATCAACTGAAATCAGTCCACTTCAAGATAAGGCTGTAAAGGACTAAAGGACCACCCAGTGTTCAAGCCCATTGATCTTTCTGACTGCCCTTTTCTGAACTTCCTTTAGCTCTGTCCTTTTTCAAAGACAGGGATCTGAAGTATACATATTATGCCAATAATTTTTACACATTAATCAGACAACTGTCTAAATATAAAGATTATACAGTACATTGTCTATAATCCTCTGTCAAAAGAGAGGTATGTCATGTTACCTTTAGCCTAAGGCTTGACATATAACAGCTCAGTGTCTGTAGTGTGTGAGCATAAATAATTGGAAAGCTAGCTTCTACTACATTGTACTCTGGATGCAGTTGTATGATAGATGTGTAAAGGGGCATTAATACAGTGGCAGTTTGGTTTTAAATCCTTTCCCTGATTTTCAGTAGCATGGAATTTAGGTTTTTTTAACAGCTGCCACACACAGATTCAAAATCTTAATTAAGCCATCCACTATGATCCCAAGATATATGTATTTCATAATTACTCAGATTCCATCAGTCTGCAGTTAATGTTAAACTAAAATGTTTTTTCTGCTCTGATTTGCATTACTTTGAATTTAAATTGAATGTCATATGATTGTTATAAAATTGTACTACACAACTTGATTGCAAAACACAGTTTATTCTGTTTTATAACTTAATGTATGCTAGCTTAAGAGGGCCTTGCCTTGAAAAGTTGTCTATGAAATAAACAAATATTTTCTGTGCATATTTATCTGAAAGTAAATAGTATGGAATTGCAGAGCTATTTATTGAAAAGTTTCACTGAATGAAGATATGCAGCCAGTTTTGTTTTTGTTTTTTGTTCTGCCAGTAAATAAACAGAGAATCTGATACCGTATATGTAAACAACACCCCTCCCTTAATATTTCAGCGATGAAAATACAGTACTGTATATTTAAATGTTGGGAAAGTCTGAGCATTGTAAAAATTTGCTAATTCATCTCCATAAACACAAGTCACCTGGAGCCAAAGGAGTTACCGTTTTAAATTTAATTTACTGTACTACACAGCTCATATGTTTACCTTCAATGCTGTAACGATGTTGAGTATGAATGATGGGAAACAGGTGGCCGTTAGGACCTGGAGGGATCCCAAGGAAGCATTTTGACTGACTGGTTAGGCTGAATTAGAGAGACCTGGAAATGAAAGTAAAGAAGACGAAGAGGCACATGGAGGAAACTGCAGGGGCAGCAGCAGTGGATACTCTCTAGGACCAGAATGCTGCTTTTGGCAATAAAATAGCAATGACCAATTATTTATAATAATAATAATATCTCTAGTAATACCATACAATTTATCAAGGCGAAGTAATCATAGTGAAAAACAAGCAGAAGGGGTGAGTAGGTTATTATTTCTTTATTTTTTGGGCTGGGAAGGAAGGAAGGAAAGAAAGGGGGGGAAAGGGTGTGGGGAGAAAGATGTGAAAAACACACCTCCCTCAAGCAATACTACATAGATTCGCAAAACGGGGATATTGATTGCAGATGGAGCTTAATCCTTCCCAATATGAGACGAAAGTCTCGGACTTTTCTTTAAAAAATATTGTTCGGAGCAGTTTCGTAAAGATAATTATTCTCGAGGCAAGACTTTTGAGAGTGAATGGCGCCCCTCCCCGAGACACCTACTGGTTTTCTCCTAGGATGGGGCGGTGGGAAAATAATCATTTATTTGCTGTTTCTTGTTAAACTCGCCCATGAGATGTAATTGCAGGGAGAAAGAATCCTTGCGGAAGCGTATTAGAAAGTCCTAAAAATGGAGCTTGATGTGGCATTTTTATTCGGATGTAACAAATTTACCAGTTTAAAAACATGGGAATGGTTTTCTAAGTATATATTTCTGTATATATTACACACGTATTTCTGAGGGCCAGTTTAGCTTGACGTAGCCGTGGCTATTGTGAGACTAGGAGCACCAAGCTGTGAGTATAAGTGATAATAATACGGTGTTTTTTCTGTTTACTTCCGCCATTGAGATGTATCTACTTCCAGTTATCTTTGTTAAGCGAGGCCGCGGATCGGAGGCCGCAGATTAGTTCGCATAGAACGAGTTAACTCCAGCGGCATTTCAACTAAAAATTGGATTTTTTTAGGGCTGTGAACGGGGGCAAAGTAAAGGCAACCCTTTGAAGAAGCAAAATAATGCATATAATAAACATGGGAAACAGAGTTCATGTGTACAGGAAGAGTGTAATCCGTATACAACAGGCTTGTAATAGCTATTAATACAGCAAGAAGCTTATAGCATCCAATGTACGGTATACGTATCGTGTGTGCCTGTTGCAAGAAGCTTATAGCATCCAGTGTATACGTATCGTGTGCCTGTTGCATTAGTATGGGAGTTAAAACAAGATACGTTAAAATCGTGGAGAAAGCACTGTAGGGGAGTGGAAATGTGTTTAAATTGTTACTGAAAACGGAGATGAGTGTTTGATTGTTTACGTTTTGGGGGGTCTCGAAGAATGCTAGAAATTGAGTGCCAGGCACGCTGGAAACTAACTTGCTCCCCTTTCCAGAAAGAAAACAAAAGTGCAGACTGGTTGGTGTTTTGTGTCATTTCTAGAGAGAGGCTTTGTAATCAGCAAAAGCTTCCAAGTCTGGGATGTAATACAAATTATGTGGCCTGTTTGTTTAAGCTTTCGGAGTATCTTCCTGTTTACAGTGCTTATTTTTCAGTATGTCTTTTGATTCTTGATACAGTTACACAGAAGCCTAATAAAATGAATATACAGTGCTTGTATCTTGGATAGAGTTATTCTGTGCGAAAGCACTGTGTGTAGACTCTAAGAATCAAAGATATGGTTTTGGTAGGAAATGGATGTAGTCCGATAGATATAGGATATGAATGTGAGGCAAAGGTCCTGCAGATGTAAGGACTGACTTATCCATGAGGCCTGGGAGGAATGAAGGAATGGAGTTGGAAGCAAACTTCTGTTAATTTTTGAAAATGGGAAAATTTTAATCCATTCTGGGTTGACTTATTTATTTATTTAACACATTGAATCCTACCCTAAAATCATGTGACTCCTGGCAACAAGGGATACAGATATTTGGATTTATTTGATCTTCATGTTTCATATATTTTGCTTCAGTTAAGGAAGTTATTGGTTATTTTTATCAAAATACAGTATTTGAATTAAAATATTACTTCATTCAACTTTTCATTGTAGTACTAACCATCTGTGCAAAACTTAATGCCATATGGTAGTGACAGGTAATTAGTAGATCATATGTGGCTTAACAACTGTTTATTAGTAGGACCTTAGTAACCCCCAAGTTTGCATTAAAAGCATCTAGTTTTCTTAACATGCAATTAATGTTCTTAAATTCGCAATTTAATGTTTTTAAGTTGGGGAGGCAAAAAATATGTCCACATTGATAGAGTTTTCAAGGCAAACAGTACCTGTCCCTCCCCATATTTACTTAATAGGGTGTGTGTATGTGTGTAAAGAGAGAATACTGAATGTGTCTTATTAAGTAACTAAATACATAAAAATGATACGTAAAGTATTAAATCTGCAAACAACATAAGAACCTAAAACATATTTTACAGCACTCTTCAAATGTTCAGCATCACATGAATGTATGTTTACGGATTTCAGTTTTGATTGGATGAATCAACTGTGAGTTTTAATTATCCATCTATTCACTGACATATTCTTTTAACATTAAAAGCATTGGATGGATTTCTACTCTTTAGTATGTTGCTAAAAGTTAATTGGTAACCCAAAGATAAAATATGTCATAGGTTCTACACTATCCAAGTGTGTAGGCACAATGGTCCTGCAAATACAAAAAAAAATTAAATATCATATGACTTAGTAAAGTGAAAGCTACGTACCCGTGTTTCTCCGATAATAAGACACTGTCTTATTTTTTTTTTAGTCAAAAAAACACCATAGGTCTTATTTTCAGGGTA
>JAJFZI010635427.1:2079-12402 GCA_022379055.1 Anilios bituberculatus
AAACAATCCAATTCAACAGTAATCCATACCATATAATATAATTGAGGTGCCAACCTGGCTCAGAGGTGTTATAACAATGCACAAAGGAGAGCAGCACAAAAAAATGATTTCCATACAGTATTTCTCCTCTTTGGGAAACTTGATGTGAACCTTGAGGTCCATCTGTTTCAGTCATCAAGAACAGTGGATGCAGAAGAATAACAGTTAAAAGAACAACAACACAATTCTTTTTGCGTACTTTGAAATCTGAAATCTTACTATGCTGCTTTGTGCATCAGGTGCCAGATTCTACACATGTATGATATGCTTACAAAAATATACTAAATCCATATCTGAATTTTTGATAAAGCAAACAAGTATGAAAAGTACAATTAAAATGTTTGTTATATTGCTTTTTCTTCCTTTCACTAATCCCCCTTTCAGTTCCGTGTCAGGTCTCTGCTGCACCTGGCTCACTTTGGAGGTGCGGCTTGCTCTGAGCAGTTGGTAGATCATTGGCCCCGTTTCCCAACAAAATTATGCAACATACGGGAAATGAAGTGTGGGAATAAGTTCCAATGTGATAATGGTAATCTCTGTTTTATCAGCTTTTTGGACCACAGTTACTATAAAGCCTCAATTTAACAGTCTTCAGTTTAGCTGATTCCAGATGCATTAACAAATGTGTAGATATGAACATTTCAAAAAAATATGTAAGATTTTTCCATTTTCATTTATACTTAAGCATAAAATGTGTTTTTTTTTAAAGATTCTGAACTTCAAAACTATAAAACCTCTGTTTCAACCATATGCCTGTCAATATAATACTCTATTCAGGTGCTACCAAAAGCAGTTAAAATGAAATACAAGCAGTATGAAAACATTCATGTGCCATTTTTTCCTGCACTCACTTGCTAATGCCTTGGCTTTTGATAATAATGTTTTCATGTACCCACTTTTTTGCCTTCTTAAACTCTATTTGTGAATACCAGTGTTGGAAAAAAACCTCTATTTGTAAATATAGGTTAAGACTGGCCATATTTGGTTTGCATGAAATCAGGTGCCCAGTAGGTGACAAGAAAGAGCTAATGTTTTCTGTCTCTTTGCTGCCATCTGGTGGTCGCCCTATGAAGATTCTGCACACTAATAGCCCACACAATGTCAGCTCAGTTAACTTGTTTTGTTGTAAGACCTCTTTGTTTCTTATATCACTTGTTGCCTTAACATCCCAATTTTCACCACAACATCCTCTACAAGAATGGAATGTGGCGCCTGGTCTGACCACTGTCTTGGGTAAAACCCATAATCCCTCAATAGTCTGTTTTTCCCGCTTCCTGTTTCCTTTCCCCTTTCTTTTGTCCTGCCACACTGTAAATATTTATTCTACATCATATTTTTATAGCTGTGTTAATATCTGGTTTTTGTTAATGTAGATCAACATCAATGCCATTTTAGAGTTCATTAAAAGATCATTACATTTATACCTAGGTATGTCTCTGTTTGTTACTGACCTGGATTGGTAGATGGGGGTTGTGGGAATTCATTTATTTCCTCCCCCCATGTTGGATCAATGTGATTCACTGCCTGCTTAACTTTGGGGGGGCATAAAGTTGGGATTCTCATTAACAAATTACTGACATGTTTAGACTGTACTGTGCAGCTAAATACGAATGAATAAACTCTCAATAATGCCATAAAATAAAATTAGATGCTGTATCTGAAATCGATAAAGCCACCTTGATTTCTCTAAAACAGGCTGCTGTTTTGCCAGGAAACTAGAATGTAATGGAGAAAATGACTGTGGAGACAATTCAGATGAACATAATTGCCGGAAAATAAAGCCTGTCTGCCAGACTAAATTCCATAGCATACCCAACGTGGCCAAAGGTAACAGTCCTAGATTTTTCTTTGAAGCAGAAGTTGTGGAGCCAGCAGAAACATATATTAGTATAACATTTGCTGTCTCCATTTGCTGATCTCTACTCAGTCAGAATAACTCTGTTGCCAAAAGTTCTTGCTTTATTGATAGTGTTCAGGGCATGTTATGATAAGGGATTATGGATTCCCCAGACAAGTGAAGTCTTGCCTACATTTTGGGCAAGAGCGTGACTTCTATAAAATCACAATAACACCTTTGGAATGGCAGCAAGGAAATGTATCTGTTATTCTTTTTGTGTCATTTAAGAGTGAGGCATCCTTTTAGGTCATGAAAATTATGCATTATTTTAAAATAAGCCTTTAACCATTGGGAGTTCCCCTCATATTTTAATTAAAACAAAAATGAAAGTAATATGCAATAGGTATACTATAGGAGGGGTCTAGGTGCCCTTGACATTATGTTTCTTATCCTGACCTTTATATCTTAATTTAATTACAATGTTTATTTTAGGTATCACATCCTGGCAGGAGAAAGCCAAGGGGAAATCCTTGATTATTCATTCAATGATGGGAACTGTATCCGGGTGAAAAGTCAAGATCGAAGGACATATCGTGTGCCTGCAAATCTCAAGAACATCACTTTTGAGGTGATAGAAAAGGCTTTCCATTAGTCAAAGCACTAAAATTGTGATATGCAAATTCAGTGTCTAACCAGCAACTCTTTTCCTGTATAATTTGTAGCAACTCATTTACAAACTACATTATTATAGAGAAGAGGGGTGTCTGAAATTTCTTCCTTTCTCCCAGATCTTGGTATCCTCAATGTTAGCATAAGCCAGAGGTCAAAAACATGGCATCTGTAAGCACCACTGGAACAATAACAATTCTAGATTTTGTCTTTAAACCCTCAAATTACATTTTAAAGAATGATTTTAGAATGGTTGAAATCTGAGGTGATTACCAGATCTCATGAGATTACAGCATATGTATACAGGATATAATCTCTTACAAGATCTTGCATGAAAATACAAAATCTAGCAAAGCACTGACATTTTCACATGAGAGTTTAGATGAGATGGTTGAATTCTTATGAGTCCTGAAGAAATGTTATAATGGGGGAGCCATTTCAGACATTGCACAAGATCATTTAATGCCATCAGATGATTTAAAATGTTTCTGACCACTTTGAGAAGTGACATGTCTCCACTGTAAGATATGAATTTATCAACATTATCTTCAATATATTTGGCAATCCAAACAGATAATCTGATCATTCCCTTTCTGGTTTTTTCATACTGATTGAATGTTCATAATGTGATCAATAAAGTAAGCAAGTTAAGATTTAATAAGGTTAATGTGCCAATATAATTTACCTCAAGAGTTTGGAATTTAGCTATTTATGAAGGGTTTTAGAGATATTGTGATTGAGTTGCTAAAACAAAAAAACAAAAATATTGTTGTGAATTCTTGGAAAGATACTTATATACCAGATGACAAAGTATTGGCTTATACAAAGGCATTTTTGGCCATTGAATTAGCTTTTTGTTGACATAATGGAAAGACTGGGCAATACAATTTCAGTGAATCTGGTACTGGTCTCCAATCCGCCACATGACTGCTGCAAGAGGGATTTTTAACATTTTTAGATTGCTGAGGTTTGGGGATGGTAGCCTTAAGAAAAGTTAGGGGCCCATTCCAATGCCTCTTCCTGTGTGGCCTCTGTGATGCTATGCGGTGAACAGGAAGTGATGTGACAGCCATTTTCAGTTTGGCCTCCAGACCTCCCAGGGCTCTATGAGGGCTGCACAGAACCTTGGAAAGGCCTGCAGATGAAGGCTATGGAGGAGGTAAATGCTGGATTGATCAGTGAAGCCCGCAATTGTGGGCTTCACTGGGGCTTCCAGCTTTGACCTATGGTGGCAGGGCAGGTGGGGGTGTGGCAAGTAGGGTTACCAGATGTCGTGGATTGTGTGGGATAATCCTGCCTGTCCCACAGTCCCACTTACTTGCCTCCTTGTTTTGGGAAATCACACATCCTGGGAACAACCCAGAAATCTTGCCCCCAAACCTGAAGTTTGCACGAGATTCCTGGGTTTTATGAAGTTGTGTGAGATTTCAAGTCTTGTGTGACTTCCGGCCCCACAAGGGACCAATAAGAATCAGTCAACCCTAATGGCAAGTGAAGTGCTGTGATCTGTCCAGCACTTGCAATGACCCACATCCTCTGCCCCCCAAGAAACACCACTGACTGGGATTTATCAATGTATGAACTTCTTGACCCTCTAAATCTCTTTCCTCTGTCAGTCTTCATATATAAAATGGGAGACATTTCTATATAAAATGTATACCAAATATCATGGCTAATTATGATTTTTTTCTTTCCAAGCAGTGGTGTTTTTTTTAAAAAAAGCTAAAATATTGGATTTCAATACATTTTCTTATCCTGCCCCCCTGCAGCAGATGTATTATCCATAATTATATAAATCTCTATTGATAGGTGAAAAATCTAGAAGATGATGTGATAACAAACTACTACACAAACTTAACACCCCTGACACATACTTTTAAAGCAAGACCATCTATCAACAAAGGTGGTAGGAGAGATACATCTGGAATTCCCTACTTTTGGGGGTCAATATCAACCACAGAATCAACACCATCTAGTAACTTCAAGGAAGCCATTAAAGCATCCCGTAAAATGGTAAGAAAACACCTTGAAAATACACTTCTAACCTTTTGCTGCTTTGCTTAATCACCTGCAAGCAGTGGTTTCTGCTGGGGATGGGGGCCAAGGCAAGATTGCACATAGAGCATTGTGATACAAGTCCTGTTGCTTCTGAATGCGCATCAACACAGAGATGCAAAAGGGGCAGCACTTGCATCCTAACGCTCTGCCAGCCATATTGCTGATTTTGACCCCATCTATGGAAAAGAATTTAGCTTAATACAAGGTTGCTTAGAAATTTTCTAGGCAGATGAATGATTTCTTCCCAAAATGTCTGCTTCGGAGTGAGTTCTCTGTTGCACATTCAGCCTAGTCAGTTTTTTTTTCTGCTCAGATCTAAGCGATACGTTTTTTGCTTTGCTCTAGTAATTGCTGCTTCTTGTCCTTTCTTTTTAAAATGCTTAGCCAGCACTAGCGGCATTGTAAGCTGCAGCTGTACCCCTAGTTTCTGAGAATGTGCAAGTGACAACTATGTGCTGCAATGGCACATAGGAAGTCCCTCCCACCCACCATCCAGAAATTGATTTGTTTTACACTTCCTACCATCACAGCACCCGGGGAGGTCCACCCCTTATGCCCCCCCCCCTCCAACACTACTGGCCATCACCAGTATTTTCCTCCTTTTGAAAACAGGAGTTGGGACAATTTGTGGATGTCTTTCATTGTTCTTAGCAAAACAAAAGTTTCCTTTTCATAAAGCCAATCACAATGTCCTTTATCTAACTTAACCCTTTTACTGTGAAATTACCTGTCTTACAACATTATTTATTTATTTAGATTTTAGGCCACCCCTTAGGACTCTGGGCAGCATACAACCATAAAACAAGATACAACAGATAAAAAGGGGGCTAACACTGTAACATAATGTAATATACCCCTACAAAATCCCCTTGCCATATTTCATATAGACATGCACTCAGGAGCCCCATGTCTCTGCGCAGTCTTTAAGGCTCTGCAGCACATTGGCAGAGTAGGATGTGCCTGATTTTAATGGTGGAAGGTGGCTATTGAGAAGGCCCACCCCAAAGTGACCTTGTGGGACTGAGATAACTGTTTGGGGTCAGGCAGTCTTTCAGGTAATCCAGTCGTAAGCCGTTTAGGGCTTTATATTGTAGGTTATAACCAGCATCTTGAATCACACCCAAAAGCAAACTGGGAGTCAATGCAGCTCATGCAGGAGGGCCGTTATATGGTGTAGTGTGAAACACTCATCGCTATACATGTGGTGCTGCGTTTTGAACCAGTTGATGCTTCTGAGTGGTCTTCAAGGCCAGACCCATATAGAGTACATTACAACAGTCGAGAGAAAGAGACAGAATTGATACACTAGGTGAGTACACCTGGTAAGACTCAGAGGTGATTCTACACCATTAAGTCTTACCAGGATTAAGCCAAAGGCTTTTCCTTTCCATCCAGTTCCCCTTAACCTCTAGTCAATGAGACATAACTTCTGACTAAGTTAACCTGGGATGGAGATGTAAATTTGCATATCATTAGCATACTGATGATAATGCACCCCATGTCATTGGATGATCTTGCCCAGTGGTTCCATGTAGATACTAAAGGGAAGGGCAGGAGGACTGAGCCATGTAGCTTCAGGCTTGACCTCTATCATCCCACCAACACTGACTGAAAAAGGCCAGAGAGAAAGGTGGAAAACCACCATAGAACAGTGCATCCCAAACCCAGCTCTCAGGTTGACTCAGAAGGATACCATAATCAATGATATTGAAAGCCACTGAGAAGTCAAGCAGAATTACAATAGTAGCACAACCGTATCTCGGTTCTACCAGAGATTGTCCATAGATTTAGGCTTTTAAATTTATTTAACTACAGCTTTCAGCATTGGTCATGTTTACAGGGAATAAAGTTATGGTTCAACAACATCTTGCAAACATAGTTTTCTTGTTCACCTTCCTACATATGGCTCTTGTATCTTGAACACGGAGCTAATTTGTAGTGGACAATGCCTCCCAGAACTCTGCAAATTCTACCACCCTTTCTATTCTCTATTTTGCTCATATTATGCACTGCTACCAATTCTTTTGATTCCTTGAAAAAGTTAGGAGGAAACACAGGGGTGTTGCTAGAGCAGGGCATTGTTGGCATGCTGCCCTGGGATACCACCCCTGGGGAATGCAAGAACCATCCCTGGTGGGTGCAGCCCATCCCCATCTGGCATTTCTGCTGTTTTTGCCTGGCATTTCTGCCATCTTTGCTTCAGAAGGCAGGCAAAGCCACAAAGATGCTGTGTGGGGCCGGCTTCTCAAAGCTCCAGCGCATGTCTGGCTGTGTTTTGCATTTTTGCTTGCCTTCCCTCCAGGAAGAGAAGCTAGCTCTATGCAGCAGAACTTCTGGGTTGCCAGTGCTCCATACAGTGAACCAGAAGTTGCACAACTTCCAGGTCAAATGCACATGCTTGAAATGATCTCCCCTGGCAACATCAGGGCTTGATATGCTGCTGAGGAAACAGAGTCCAGCTTCACTTTTGACTCAAAGTGTTTGGAAAGATGTAGGCAGGAACATTATAAACCATTTGCTTCCCTCATTACCTAAAATAGGACAACAGGACATTTAGAGGAAGTGGCTGTTCCTACATTTTGCATACTTGCTCTGAGAAAGCAAATGAACAGAAGGGGGTCAGCAATGACTCTCTTCTTAGCTGTTTCCCCATAGGTGGTGTCCTTCAGCTAGGATCTTGTTGGACTATCTCCTGAAGCAACTAAAAGAGAAATGTTGCAAAAGGAAGGGAGGGAGGAAAATAAAAGAATGAGAGAACATTTCATAACTGCTTTTGTTGTATTTCACAAGATTTCCAATTATATTAGGATCCATAAGGTGATGGCTGTTTCAAACTTCACAGTGAGGGAGAAAGACTTCCAGCTCTCTGAAGTATTCTTGAAGTCACTCAACAGCCTGCCTCTGGAATACAGCTATCCCCTCTACAGATGGATATTTGATGACTTTGGGACGCATTATTACACAGCTGGTTTAATGGGAGGCAAATATGACCTTCTTAACATTTTAGTGAGGAAGAAACAAAAAATTCAGATATGTTGGTTTCCTAGTATCATATGAGATCATGATGTCCTAGTATCTTGAGGTAACAGGGGAGTCCTGGGAGGGTAGGGATGGCCTGTTCCAGGTGATACCATTGAGGGAGGATGTCACCCAGTGCACCAAGCCCCTGGGCCCTACCCTGTGGGAGGAGGGAAAGTAGCAAGCCAGGTTGGCCTGGTTGGGTGGGCCTTCCAGTTCTTCACATGTCCTGCACAGAGCCCTGGGAGACCCATCCATCTAGGCATTCTCCCCTGGGCCACATCTGAAAGTTGGCGCAAGACCTAGAAATTCCCTGGCTTTGGTCCTAGCCCTACCTGTGTGACATCCCACCCCATCCCCTGCAATGCTCCACACCCCATACCAGGTGACATTTGCCCTTGATTTGCCACAGAGTACATAAAATATTTCTCTTTGTCCATGGCACTGTTGTTTGCTTAGAAATCAAAAAATTACGAGTCGGGAGCAGGGAGACTGGGTCTCGCTCAGCTGTAATTAATCAAAAAGGCAAAAACAAGCCTTTTTGCCAGCTTATTTTATCTGGAGTTTAATGTTCTTATCAAACATTGGGGAAAAAAGGAGGAAAGAGGTGGGGAAGAAGAGCAGGTAGCGGGGGAAGGCAAAGAAAATGGAAGAATAAAGAAAAGGAGGTTATAATTGTAGGTATGTACAAATGATTTGCTATGTCTTATATACAGTATGTAATGTTGTGTGCGAGAACTGATTTATGTATAAAATTATTTTAAAAATTAAAAAACACTGGGAAGAAGTGCCCTCTATGTGAATTTCCTCATGATCATCTCTGCCAAATATGGGGTGTTTTATAAGATTTTATATAAATCCATTGTGGATTCTGTGGGATGAATGCTAAAGAATGAACATTGTCCCTCTGAATAAAAATGTGTGCTGGATGTGGATGGGAACTGCATTTATTTTCTAAAATTCTTCCTGGAATAGCCTGCTGTCTCAGCACTGCCCAAGAAGTGCAGAGAAAGCCTTGCTGTAAACAGCCAGGCATTTTATCTAATGTCATTGACATAATAAGAGAGGCAGAAACAATCCTTACTGATTTCCCTTCCCTTGACAGGTCCTGATGCTCTTTGAAAGCTGCTCCCTCTGGAATGAGAGGGAAGTGACCAATGGGACTGTAGGAAGGAAATAATCAAAATTTACTTCTTTTGTTCTCTATCAGTGTGAGCATTTGAGCAACACTCCACTCAGAGTTCCTCTGCATTTGCCCAACAGGAAGGTAAATGCAGAAAGGAGGGCTTGAAAGATTAGAAAGAAAAAATTAGCCTGCATCTATTTAAATGTTCTAATAGAACCTAAGATAATTCTACTTAAACAAAAACACTTCCTTTAAGGCAAATACAATATGAATGGATCCAACCCAATCAATTCTGACAGTTTGTCACCTTCTTCTGTAGGACTGTATGTTTTATTTTGATGAATATGAATTCTCCTCTTTACTAAAGAAGTCTGGAGTCTTAACCAAAATATTTTCAGGCTTTATCCTTTCAAGTTTAGTTGAAGGAAAACTAAATAACTAAAATTCTGTTCAATTTCATGTGGCTGCATGGCTATCAGAGACTGGGGAAAAGGCCAGGAACTAGACATATCCAGCACAAACCTCCTTAGAATTTTAGCAGGAAAAGAATTCTTACAACAAATCAAACTGGAAGGAACCATATTTCAGAAAGTACCTTCAGGAGCATTTCTGTATGTGTGGGTGTCAAAAAAGTCAAGTTGGTGAATGTGACCATGTGATTGAAGCCCTCTTCCTTTAAAAAAAAAAACACAGTTGGGGCTTTGAATTCACAGTTGTCAATGCCAGCTTGATTTTTTTAAAAACACTCTCAGACATCCCTGAATACCTTGCAGTTTGAGTGTGAAGAAAAGATTATGGGCTGCCCACCAACACTATTTTTACAGAGCCAGTGCTATAATGCCTGTTATCTTGGATAACTTGAAAAACTGCTTTTTCTGTTTTTACTACTAAATTATATCTAGGTTTAACAACATCAGAAATAGAAAACTGTGTGAGAACAGAGACAAAGAAATACATTTTTTTTCTTCAAGAAAACAGAATATCACACCTATTGCACTAGAAATAAAATGACAGAGCGCTACGAAGGTAAGCAATATTGGTATTTCTCAGATCTAGTTGGCCTTTCCTCACAACTCAGTTTCACAGCTCTGGAAGAACTATGGACTAAATTCTGCATCTCTCAGGTTTAAGGAGGGGGAGGGGAGGAGGATTGTGTGTGCTAAAGGCCAGAGGTCTGGCCCTGGTGGCTTGAAGGAGTGACATCAATATCAGTAACTGGAGGCAAGTGTTGGGCTGAACAAATCAGGCAAGGAAAGACAAATGAGTCCAATCTCTCTCATTGTGGACCTCCTCACAAATTGCTCAGTTGGCTGAATTTCATAAGCCTGGTGTCTCATATCCATCTTCCCCAAAGTGGTGTCCAAACATCATGGTACTGCAACTCCCATTATCTTTTGTCACATGGTTGTATAGGGTAAGAAGATTGGGAGCTGCTGTTGGATGAAAGTCAATCCTGTGGTTAAAGGATTGATTTCTATTTGGTTAATAGCAGAGCAGAGAAGCTTGAATTCGCTGCAAGTCACTGTTGTTAGTTTGCTCCAATCAATATTAGAAAAATAGCATCGATAAACAATGT
>JAJFZI010635665.1:0-13632 GCA_022379055.1 Anilios bituberculatus
TTAGCCTTCACAGGCATTTCTACTCTTCAGAATGAATGTGAAGTTAATTTAAAGAAAATTGTAATTTTATGGTACCATTTTTCTCCCAGGTTATGTAGGAAAATTTTTTAAAATGATTTAGTATTGGTGAAAAAAGAAAATGTTTCAGGATATCTAATAAAGCTTAAGAAACTGGCCCCATTGAGAGTTTTAAAATACTTAATTATAAAATGTCAGTGTCAGAGATTGTGACTTCATACTTCAGTGTGCCGTGAAGGATATGTTAAAAATTTATTTAATAAATGCTAGCTAGTAAGGTATGGCACTGCCCTGGGATTTTTGTACTTTTTGTGTTTACTCAATGCCTAGCCAGCCAGATAGATAAGCTGTTAATGGACCTTGCTTTCATATGATCATTTTTTTCAAAATAATTATTTGAAGATTTGAGTAAAGCTTATGAATCCAAATAATTTTGCTTGGAAACTCTTCATCCTTGATCCACAGCAACTTATTTACCCTACTTAGGCAACAACTGCACAGATGCTCTATAAGAAGCTATACTAGTTATACAGTAACTTGTGTGACAGAGGCTACTTTATCTTCTGATAACTCTGTAATTAACTTGCCACCACTGTTTAATGCTTATGGTATGTGGAGAACCCATTAATGGCATTACTAAAGCAGTAGTAGCCTGAAGGAGAAGCTCATGCCTACTGGGAAGGCTATCAGGGATTGCTTAAGCACATAACACCATGCCTGACTGGGAAGGTAGTTTTAGGAGACCTTGGATAGCATGTTTAGAATGTTACTGATACAAATGAAGTGAGTTTCCACCAGCATTCTTAAAAATACTTTACAGGTTTGGGTTCATATTAATTTCCAAGTTTGAGAAAAACAATAATGAAATTTTTAGTCTATGGGTGTAATCTTGCACTATCTTACTGTACATTAAATTTAGAATGCAGTGGTGTTTGCATATGAGTAGACTGGTTTGGCTTGTAATGTAGTTCAAACATTACTGTGCATACTGTATCGTTAAGAATGTTGAGCTCTCTAAAGAATACATAACTTCTTATACTACACTAGAGACTACTAACATAAAAGATGACACCCCCTAATGCCTGTATTGAATCTTAAAATCTCAGGTTATACAGTTGTAGTTTCTCTCAGATTAGATCAGAGTTGAATCATAGTCTCATGGGAACAGAAAGAAGTTCTTTTCCGCACCATTCTCAACAGGAGTGAATTGTTTTGTAGTAAATTTTAGTCTTTTTTTTTTTTGGAAAGAAATTGTTACCCATTAGTAATGGATAATTTGAATGAAGAAAATTATGAAATGAACTAAACCTTAGATGAATTATGTCTGTACATTCTAAGCTATATATATGTATATGTGAATGCATCATATGTTTAAAGATTTCCCATGTTGGAATAATCTCCTGTTTGCAGCACTTGTACAGTCAGCAAACTATCCAATGCAGTCTGCATTGCCCGTTCCCAGAAGTCGAGGGGTGAAACTGAATGCATGTTCTACCAATAGCACAACTCGTAAAAGCAAGCACTTGTTAAATCTATTTGTTTTTATTATAGACATCGATCTGCCAGTCGCAATAATGCATTTATGGACATTTTTCTGCAAGCACAGCGCTGGTGGCAGTTTTTACTGACAAATTGAGTCATATGGACAGTAGTTGAAAATAAGCTTACTTTATTGACAGATTGCACAGTTCTATACTTTGCAGTATTCTTAAGAGAGCTGGACTGGGAAAAAGGAATCTAGCAGAAATGACAAACAATTGGCCTACTTTCTGAAGTGCGTGTTGATGAAGTTACTGGTCATGATATCAGATGCTTCACTTTTACTCTGGTTATGGTGAGCCATGAAGATAGAGGAACTTTCAAATTTGAATATGTCATGAAAGTTCTAGGGAGGATCATGCAACCTTACAGTAGCATGGGCAATAGCCATTGTTTAACTAACATATAAATTTGCTTGTTTGGTTAAAGCTACATATATTAGTTTCCATAGTGGTATCTTCGGCTAGAACATTATTTATACATCTTATGAAATGCTTTCTTTGTTCTGTCCTAATTGTTG
Organism: Anilios bituberculatus; assembly: GCA_022379055.1. NCBI lineage: Eukaryota > Metazoa > Chordata > Lepidosauria > Squamata > Typhlopidae > Anilios > Anilios bituberculatus. The sequence goes on from JAJFZI010635665.1 coordinate 2,078, forward strand.
ATTTAACCAGGTGACGTAACCAAGTGACTTTTCCTACTTTTAACAACATTTCTCCTGTTTTTCCTAATTGCCCATAATTTTAATAATTACTCTTTTCTCCTTTCCACCCACTTTTTTCCTTTTCCTTCCAAAAGCCTAGTATTTTGTCAAATGCAAATTTTACTCCTCACATGACAATATGTCTCTGCTCTCAGAAACTTGACTCTCTCTCTTCAGTAACTAGTAGCAGCTTTACAGTTTCAACACGGCAAGTTGATATATGGTAGACAAAAAATTATCCTCTCTTTTTGAATCATCAGAAAGGTGGATGTTTCTTGTCAGTCTTGAGAATAGAGAACATCTAGTTAGCATTTTATGAAACAGTTCTGCTTCCTGAGAATTATTGATTCACAATAATTGCCAGCTTTATCTTTTACAATTTGGCATCAAATCAGTGTGGTAAGGGAGTGAAGCTACCATGGCAGGAGGCTAGCAAATGGGACCAGCCTGTGACAGGCCCACCTCCCACGTACACAGAGCTCCCCCATGCATCCACGAGAATTCTGTTACATCAACCACAGCCACTGTCTACTTAATAAGTAGATGTTGGACCAGGAGCCCATTCCCTTCTATATTAATGCATATTTTAGAGCAGTTTTATTAAGTCATTCTCAAGCTGATATTTCTAGGGTGGGTGAATGGATGGATGGCATTTTCAAAAGAGGTTTGCCATTGTATTCCTAGGGCTAAGAGAAAGTGACTGGCCCAAAGTCACCCACCTGGCTGTCATTCCCAAGGCAAAATTCTGTTTTCCCTACTCCTAGTCCAGTATTTTAGTCCCTAGACCAGTGATGGCGAACCTTTTAGAGATGGAGTGCCGCACCGCCATCTTGATTCCTTTGCTGATGAGGCTGAGGTTCTTCCCCCGGCGAAGCCTGACCAATCAGCACCTGCGTTGCTGGGGAGCTGGCTCCGGCCAATGGGCACCATGCTTCTTGGCCTGCGGAGCTGCTGGCTGTGTATGCCAAATGGAGCCTGAGGAGATGGGACTGCCTGGGCCTTCACTGCCTGGCCTGGCTTTGCCATGCCCACCAGGTGGCAAATTCTGTGCTAGGGCGATGGCACGCATGCCCACAGAGAGGGCTCAGCGTACCACCTCTGGCACGTGTGCCATAGGTTCGCCACCATGGCCCTAGACCAGACTGACTCTGACACATTAACAGCATATACTGTTAATATTTAAACTATAGTCCATGGATCTGTTCCCAGCAAATCCTACCAGTGTAACACTTCTTGATTCCTGAAAAAGATATAAAGTTAATACAGTGTACTTAGGCCTGATCCATACTTTGGCAATATTTTTAAAGATTTTGTTATTCATTAACATGTTGCTGTGATTTGAATTAATTTAATATTGATGTCAGATTCATATCGATGGCTGTTTTAGAGTAATAATATTCTCCAATTCCTTGAAAATTACTGGAAACAGCAACAAAAATTTTCAGTTTATTTAAATCAGATTATCTGGTGCCCAGATTTTTGAGCTACTATAACTATTGGTTATTCTGGCTGAGTTTGATGGGAATTATAATCCAAAACATTATGATTGTTATAATTATAATTAGAAAATTAAAATCTAAAACCCTAACCTACCTCACAATGTTGTTGTGGGGGCAGCAATTTAAAAGAATATGCACACTGCTTGGAGTTCTTAGTGGGTGATAAATATGATAAATAAACAACTGGAACATAAAGATTGCTGGTAAAGACTGCCAATTATTTAATGTATATGTAGGTTACAAGTAATGCTACCTTGTAATTCAGCAAGAACCTGACTGATCAGTTGCTATTATAATATTCAAATATATTTAGATCAATCATTGTAAGCGTGCAAGCATGAAATAATTATTTTAAATATAGTACTTACAACATTTGAATGAAAAATTGATAGTTCAATATTTATTTACAATACTCTGGTTTTTGAGTAACGTTTCCAGTTAGGAAAGTTTAAGGTGGAGCAGATTTTCACAATACTGTTAACTGATGCCTTTAAAAATTGTTATCAAAAGCTAAAATATAATGACACTTACAATTTTAATGAGTGTCATGCTGTTGTACAAACCCAGCCTTTCCTAACCAAGATGACTGGATCTGCTCTGTTAGAGCTGTATTTTTTGCAATGTACTAAATTAAGTGAATCACTTTACCTATATCTAGCACCATGTTTCTATGGCACAAAAAGGAAGTTAAAAATATGAGTAGAGCATTAGTAGAAACAAAATTTCTATCCAATCAAACCCAGTGTGCCTAAAATAGGGTAAGTGTAGCATAGTGAAAAAAAGTGGTGAAATTAGAGTAATAAGATACGAAGTCTGTGAGTTTAGATCCCTGCTCTGTGCAATGAAACTCACTGGATGACTTTGGGCCAGTCATTTTGCTCCAGCCTAACCTACTTCGCAGGGTTGTTGTGGGGATAGCAAAACACATGCACACTGCTTGGGGTTCTTTCAAAGGGGAGTAGATTAGAAGTATGGAAAATAACTGAATAAATAAATAAGTGCAAATTTGGAGAGTTTATTGATAGCTGCCTAAGCTACTGCTCCCTGAAAGTAGGGCTAGCTAATAGAAGTCTTCATGAATAGGAAGGACACAAAGGTTGCTGTTATAATTATTGCACATAAAACAGTCCTCTATTACTGTGTTTTATACTCTGTCATTAATATTTAAACTCTGAATTCTTTTCAATTATCTCTGCTTAGGGTTTGTTGATACTTCTTTATCGAGAGCCCAAAAGAATATGATTAACCCAGAGAGTCATCTTTACATAATTATTAAAGATTGATTCTCTCCTTTAAATCGATATAAAAAGTTTTCTTCCATTGCATATACTTGGAGTTGATTTCTTGCATTTAATAAACATGAAAACCAGTATTGGCTTTATATAAAATGTCTTTGAAGGTCTAAAAGTATGTGGCTTGGGTTTTTGAATAATTATGGCAATATGTGGTCGTTCTTACATGACATATGTTAATATGGCCAGTAGTGTTAACAATTCATGCCACTAATAGTTAGGGTGGGGATGAATAGTAATTGATTTTCCTGGGAGTGCTGTAATGCAAAAACAATTCATGCTTTTTGAAGTATATTTTACAAGTGTGCATTGGGCCTTTGGGACGTTACATTGAAAAACCCAATTGTACAGTTACTATGGGAACCCTTTTAGAATAGATTGCTTGGGTTTTTTAATCTTTTCGTCTTGACCAAAAACCTAATGTACTTTAAATGTTTTCATATGAAATTTTATTCATAGTTTGGAAGGAAGTAATAATAGCTTTTATTTGAATACTAAATTGAGACAGTAGTCTGAGTAGCAGGACTTCTCTGGTGTTTGGTTGAAGTACAGATTTTGCATAAATGTGGATGCCTAAAATGTGTTAACTATGGAACAGTTGCTTTTTAAAATAACATAAGTTATTTTTTGCCCCTCTCAAGAATTCTTTTTTAAAAATTTACAAACACACAGTTCTGTTTGCAACGTGACATTCTTTTAGTGATATATGCAGTGCTTTTCAAAATTCATAGACCTTTAGAAAGATTAAAATAAAATGTTTAACCATGTTTCCAAATGACAGGATAAGTTAAATACTAAGTACGGTAGATAAAAGTGAAGCATAAGATGTTTACAAAGTTTTCAGGAAAAGAGTACATGAGTGAATGTTTATTTTCATTTCTGTATAGGATATGCAATTCCCTGTATATGTTGTCATGGTTTGAAGTCTGGAATTGTAGTTTGAAGCAAAGGATAGAAACATACACACACACACACACCCCTACACCTTTATGGATATATGAGGAGGAAGGAAGGAAGCTAGCTGTAAAAAAAAGTGCAAGGTATTTGCAAGATCACCTACCAAATCCAGTCTAATAGGGTGGCATGCTACAAGTTCTCACTATAAGAAAATGTCATCTTGTGGGTCGAGAAAAGTATCCTTCTCAGTGACTAGACCCACTCTGTGGAACTCTTTCTCCCTACTTGTCCCTTTGCTACTTACTTTTAAGACCCCTTTAAAGATATGGTTCTTCCCCTAGGTGTTGCATTCCATGTAATGAGTGGACTGTTTTTTATTGTTGTAATGAATTATCCCTGATGCTCTATAATTTTATTATTGTACAGCAACCATGCCAAATTCAAAGGCCAACATGGGCCAAATAAACAAAGTCAAAGTTTATATGGGCCGCATAAAAACGTCGAAATCTTGTGCGATTTTTAGGTTTTCGCACAATATTTTGGCTTTTTACAACATTGCACAAGATTTCAGCATTTTACGATGTTGCTCGATGTCGTAAAACCCGGAAGTCTTGTGCTGAAATCTTGCGCAATGTCATAAAATGCTGAAATCGCATCACGCTTCTGAAGGTGACAATGTCTACCATGTTTATGCTGCCAAAGATGTCTACCATGCCATGGAAGCCTTTGCTGAGACTGCTTTGGTGGACATCAGAATAGGAAGGTGGGCTGCAAACATATTGGTTGCAGGCCGCATGTGGCCTATGGGCCACAAGTTTGATATGCTTGTACAGTTTTAATGGTTACATGTAATTTATATATTTTATAATTTTTAACATTTGTAAGTGCATTTTATTTATTTTCATTAATGTCTGATTCTGTTTTTAATTAAACAACTGCAAAAGAAAGATTCAGTCTTTTTTGAAAATGACAGATGTTTCATTCCCATTTTATTTTAGAAATCTAGATCTTGGCTGGTTGCATTATTAAACTGGGGTGTTAATGAAAAGGGATATGATTTCTGTTCAGGCTCTTTATTTTTAATGTACATTTAACTAAAACACTTGGGAGAAGTCCACTTCTTGTTAAAGATTCAATACCTCTGATTAAGATCTGAGCCTATTCCCTGTATACACATGTCTGGATTAGCAAAGAAATGGTCTTTAGCAAATAAAATGAAGCTAAGCTACATTTTTGTAATGACTGCAGTTGCTGTAACTCGAGGCTGGTTGGGCATGATTTGTCAGTATAAAAGCTTTTTCAGTGGGCTGCATATCGTCAAATAAGTTATTTAATAATGAGTTCAAATGTCATATTCTGTCAGCATTCAAACCCAATTACTTTAATACAGGTCTCACTAAAATATATAAGACAGGATCCCAAATGGTAACTTAGTTAACAGGACATAGATTACTTGGCAAAGGAATCATCTGTATAGTTCTGCCCACTGGAAAGGAAAAAAAATCATACTTAGCACATCATTAGAAATATGAAGAGGGAGTAGAAAAGTAATATATAGAGATCTCTAAAAAAATATGAAATATAAAACAGGGTGTTCTGAAGTTACTGGGAGCATTCTGACATACCATCCATACTAGATGTGTTCCAAATATAAAATACTCATTTCAGACTTTTGAACGATTCTGGTAAAATTGAAACAGTTGTTTCAAATTCAAAATGTTTGGACATCGCTTGCAAGAAAATGCTAGATCAATAGGCAGATAGTTCAGTGGGTTGCTTACTAGAGCATTCACATGTACAGCCTGGAAATTTGTACTTGATAAATGGTTGACTGTATTGTCTGTCCTGGGAAATATAGTTTTGCTGTGAGAATCATTATGCTATCAGCAGTTCTAAAATGTTTGCCAAACTCAATAAGTTTTTGTTACTAAATTTATTTTCTAGCATAACTATCTTTCATGTTTAAAGTTGGGATATTCTCTTCTCAGCTGCTGTTAGTCATAATTTGCCTTTATTATTTATATTCAAAATATCTTCAGAATTGATCTTTTTTAATTTAAGGAAGGAAACCAATATATATTTGGAACAAGAAAAATGATATTTAGTAGCTGGTGTAAACTATTTTTAAAGGCTTTCAGATGCATCTTAATTACTCTTTTGAATCTCTGGATTCCTCTTTCACAGAGCACTTGATGAGAGAAGGCTTCATACAGTCATCTGTTGATTATGACTTATTACAGATGATAATGATAACCGCTTAGAGTCTTAGGAGATAAGTGGTATAAAAATCAAATAAATAAATAATGACTCAATGAACTTCAAAAATCCTGTTTGCTCAGTAGAAAAGAAAATCCCCATTTTCTGGTATACTGTAAATTTTGGAGTCAGTTTTTCATGTTTTTATATTTTAAAAGATGATCTAGTTTTGCCAAACCATCTTTTTTAGCTCTTATGAAATGCACTCTGTTATGCTTTTTCTAACAAGTTTTATACTTTTTTGCTCCCCCTCATAGGCCAGAGTTCCTGTGTGTGTTTAACATGGCTTCAAAACTGCATAAAAAAGTAAGTTGCTGTGGGGATGGGGAGAACAGTAGCACAATTAAGTCCACACACAAAGTAATAATGTTGAAGAAGAATTCACATAACATAGTTGGCATCTTTCCCTTGTGTCCAGAAGTCAGTGTTAAGAATTCAGTTGACAAGATTGATGCTGCATTATAAATCTCAGTAGTTCTGTCATGACTGGTAACAGGCAGCAGTAGACCTTTCTGCATCACATATCTATCTTCCACAGAACATAACCTAATTGAACATGGCTGTACTTGAGAGTTAACTGAGCTCTTTTCTGCCCTTCTATTACTAGCACAATTTCCCCTTAAAAGCAAAAGAAACATAATCCAAACTTTGTCTTATCATTAATACTGTAAGCCAAGAGAATTAATGTTAAAATTTTGATTGTCTTTAATATGTACAAACTCTGTAGAATATTGTATTTTATCAACTGTCTTGATGTAGCTGATGTCCCTTTTAACTCACAGGATACTTTAAAAAGATCGTAAAGTATGAATACACTACTTTTAAGAATAATCTTTCTTTCATTTCTTCCTGCCTCCCCCTCTCTGATGGTAAGAAAATTCATTCAGTGACGCTGATACCTGCAAGTTATATAGTCGTCAAATCCAGCAGATGTGAGAATATTTGCCTTTTTATTTATTGTGATATTTTGACCAGGAAAAATGATTTAGGGTATACTTTTTTCCTATACCCCACTCCTTTCAAAGAAGAAAACTCTATAAAAATGATTAGTCTTAGATTATAGCATTTAGTTTTTATAATATTCTTGACTCATTAGATGTCAAGTCTCTTACCAGACTTAATGAATAGTAATGTTTGCTAAATGCCAATCCATATATGCTCCTCTCACTTATTTAAACCCTTAGAAGTTATACAACATATTTGATTTTTTTTCTTAACGAAACGACTGCACACAATTATTTGATATTATAGCACAACATTAAAATATGAATTCAGAATTAATACTTTACAGAAGCAGGTTAGCATAGTTCTCAATTGCTTCCATTCAACAGATTATAGTTGTACAAAAAAATAGGATAAATCCTGAATTTTTTCCTAGAGAAAGAAAAGTTCCTTTTGAGGAACTAACTGAATGGTCTAATTCCTTTAAATTCGTGAACATGTGAAAGCTATATTTGTGAATTAACTATTTTCTATAATTTAAACAGAATAATCTGGCCATGAATGTACACTTTCATTAGTACGGGGGCATATAACCAAGTGTAAAACTTCCTCAGAATACAGGTTTTCTTACATATTCCTTCCATTTAATCCTGAAATAAGAAAGAAACCTATACAACTGCATCTTGTCAAATTCCCACATAGCTGGCAAAAAGAAGCAAGAACCACAAGTATTTTAGAAATGAATCTTTAATGCTTCCCCCCCCACCGCCATTTGAAATTGAAGGTAAAATTAAAATTACAATTAATATGGAATTTTTACACTATGCAGTATATTGAATGTTAAAAATATGGTGTCAGTTACTTCCTATCTGTCTTAATCCTTGATTTTGCACCTCTAGGAAAGGACAATTTCAAATTCAGCTTTCTCTGTTTAGTATGAATGCTAGGAATAATGTCCACTTGAACATCAGGTAAAACTCAGAATGTTCCCTGCTTTGGGAGACATTTGATCAAGCTCTTATTGCTAGCAGATAACATTTATTTAGCATAAGATTTTACAATGTTGAATAGACTATCATTGTAATGCCACTACAAAGCAATTTGAATCTTTTTGACAATGGCTTTCAAAACAGTCTTTTATTTTTTATGAAATGGATGCTAGTGCTTCTTATAGTTCAGTTTAGTTTGAAGAGAAATATTGTTAATGGATACCACATATTGTCTGGATGGTTTATTATTACTATTATTTTCTAGTTCTGACTTCTCAGGTGTAGCTATTTTAGTATTATGGAGGATGATGGATGATGCAGGAAAGTTTCTTTTGAAACACTTCTGATATTGTGCAATGCACTTGGGGGTCAGCTGCACTTGACTGATGCATGATTTATCTGATGTCCCTGCCACTTTCTGAGATAAAGCTGCTATTTTATCAAAAATGCCAGCAACTGTGACCTAGAATTTATATGCTTTCTTTTTCAAATTATTGGTCTGATTATTTTCCGGTGTGGCAATAAAATGATAGAGGTAATTGAACACAAATATGAGATAGCATCAAAATACAATAAAATTAACCTGAATTAGCTTGACTTGTCGATGAAGTATTTATGAAATGTATTTTTGCAATAAGGGAGACCAATATTATAGCTAGAAGGTGAGTTATTGCCTTAATGTAATAGAGTTTGAAATTTAAAAAAGAGACTGTTACAGTTGAGGGTGATTGTGCTTTTGAAATTAAGTTGAAGTGATATAATTGGCAGCAATAATACATTGTGAAGGTAATATCGTTTATTGTGTTCATGCTTAGTTGCATTTTCTCTTAGTTTGCTGTGACCTGAGCTTGTCAAATAATGTAAGAAACAGTTTAGTTTTTTGAAATTTTGTGCATTTTGATAATCTAATTTTATGTAATTTTGTTAATTTGCTTTGCCATTACATTTTTTAGGGGAAAAAAGTGTTTCAGTCCAAAAAAATCCACGCTTTTATGACATTTATTCTACTAGCTTCGCTAATTGATATGCTTTTAAGGAGGAAAGGGGAGAGAGGAAGAAGCATTGAGGAAGTCACACAGAGAAGGGCTTGTTCAGTTCTTAGTATCTCCCATTCAGTTCTCTGAAAAGAAATAAATAGGCTGGAATGTAGGACCCAGAAGAAAAAGTAAATTCTTCACCTCAGACATTGTAGTCATCAGAGGAACAGAACTGTTTTGTCAGTGAGGTTAAAATAATGCCTATTCTTAAATTGCACCATGATTAGCCTTTTCAGTGCATGTTCAAATGAAGGACTCCTGGTATCCCTAAAATCCGTCAGGAACCAACTCTAACAACAGAGACACACAAGCCAGTCTCTACACAGATACTACATATGGTGATGGTCCAGGGAGAAGATTGTTGTACTCTACTCTCAATCCAAAGGGACCGTCTTATTTGTGGGATTTTCTTTTATTTGTTTTATAATTAATCTGTTATTTTAAAATGTTTGTTTTGTTATTGTTAGCTGCCCTGAGCCTCTCTTGAGTAGGCAACAGTTAATATAGTTAAGTAAGTAAATTATGCCAAGTCACTATTCTTTTGCCAGTTTAAATGGTTCACAGTTCTAGCAGCAGCATTGTCCCACATAGTACCAATATACTATCCTAACCCTACAGTATCTTCTTCTATTGCATCATTTACATGGACTTCCATAGTGCACATAGATTTTCTCTAAATAAATAGTGTAATAGCCAAGGAGGAAGAGTTTTCTGTGTGGATTATTGATTCCAATAAAGCATTCTGTAATGTTTTCCTTCTGGAAGAGAAGTTAGACGTGCTATGTTCATTTCTACTGATCATGGAGTGAGTTTGGTAAGCATGGATATTATTCCTGTAGAGAACATCCTGCGTAGATTAAAGAGGAAAGGCAGAGAGATAATTGTGATTCTCTGCAGCTGGAGCATATAGTGATATCATTGGATAAATTATACCATATCATAGGCTTTGTTGCAGCATTATGTGCAAAATTGGTAGCTATTTTTGCCATCTCCCACTGATTTCAGTGAGAATTGAAGCATTTCCCTGGCTATTAGGGAGGATTGGTGTAATGATTTGCTCTTGACGGAAATGGGGCTCTAGACTGAGAGGCTATAAAGTGGTGTTCAAGTGTGCTCCCTTACTATGTTACTCTGATTTGTTTTAGCTAATTCTTTGGCAAACTATCCCAGCAGTATCTTACATGGAATCCTGCAATTGATTGGCTAGAATCAGTTTTATGAAGGATTGTAAATTTAAAGGGAAGTGTTCTAATCCTGAAATAGAATGTCATTTCAGAATTTTGTGTTTAGTCTATTGGTAAAAAACTATCTAAAAGTATTTTTGTTTCTCTCTTAAAAGATATTTACTTCTGTATGTTAAAGTTGAATATGTACTGTTTGAAATTCAAAGTCTATTTTTTCTTTCTTCTACTTACCTTCATAATCGGGGAAATTCATAAATTTTCATCTATTTATAATTCCTAAATGTTACCTCAGGTTATAGAGAACATTCAGTATTACTATTTTAAATTGTCTGATGTAACAATAACACTATGCTGTTAAATTTCTCTAGTTGAAATATTTCCTAACTTGCTTTTTTAAAAAGAAGAAAGTGATCATATATTTCTCTTGACGTAGTTGTGTTTTATTTCAATTAATCATGTCTTCCGCTATCAAGTAGCCTGTAGTGAGCTCTCAACCGTGGAATATGGCTGTCATGCTGGAGACGGCCAACAAATACGTTTCCTTAAAAGTGGTAATTATTACTGGTTCCATTTCATTTTTGACTTGTAACATATGCCCACCTCTGGTGATTAAATGACAAATTTGACAGTCAACACATTTTCTAACGTTGCTGGTTTTGCAGCTATAGTGACAGTTCATGGGATAAAAAGAGTTTTTTTGATATATATAGGTCAGGCTGTATATTAAAGATTTTAGTGAAAACAAGAAGCATATCATTGCAAAACAGTTACACTCTTCCATAGATGCAAGACCAGCTGTCATAACTATCCACTTCTTCTTGCCATTTGATTTTAAAACATTTATCCTTGCTTCATGACATCTTTTAGAACAAACCTCCACAGCTGCCATCAGAGGGCTTCTAGGGCTCCATCTTGCCCAGAAATAGGAAAAATGTATCATTAAGCTTGATCTTAACAGTAGGAAAGCAAACAGAGAAGAGAAACAGGAAAAGTCCAGCATAGAATAATCCAGTGTAGAAAATCAATACTGTAGAAACCTAAGTAGGATCAAATCAGCATATATTTTCATGGTCCGTCTGATAAACTAAACTATCAGCAATTATATTTTTTCCTATTTCTGCTACCCTTAATTTATCATATACAAGGGTAGCAGTAGTAGTAATAAACACTTTATTGATCAGTCATTAGACCATATAAAAAAATCCAAACTGGATACAATCATTTAAAATTGTTACATCATAAAATGATTCAATAGACTATAATCCTTCTTACAGAATTTATCAAATATCAGATTAATCTATCCCCCTTGAAATCTATTATTGTCGTTTCTAGGAATTTTGCCCTTATTCTACTTGCTCTATCTACAAACTTAGCTATTTTACTAGTTAAAAGCTGGTTCTGACCCTGTAGAAAAAGTGCT
>JAJFZI010636032.1:98-10590 GCA_022379055.1 Anilios bituberculatus
GTTGCAGACCCCTGGTCTATACTATTGACTACAATGGGGTACCAAATTTTAATACTTTTCTTATATCATATAGCAGAATGTGTAAGGTGTGTCTGAATAAACAGCCAAGCTCTCTGGTTCTAAAGAGCCCCATCATGGATTACACCTATATCAAAATACTGTACATTCATGCAAATTGGATGTAAATAATTCCACACAGAAATACATACATTCCTGTACACAGCAGAGATTGTAAGCCCTTGATACAATCAATCCTACCCATAACAGATAGCCAAAGCAATGCAATAATTGGAAGCTGTGGCGGTCCCAACTTCCAATTAGCTTTCACTGCCTTATTGCTGTAAATATAGAGAACCACATGCTCTATATATTCTTCTCTCCCTATTCCTAGGCAATCTTGCACTGTTCTGTGAAAATCCACTGTATATTTGCCATGCTTTTCATTTGGACATAATATAAAGAATTAATGCAATATAAATAAAGAGAGCTAGGTCTGACCTTTGGATGAATTATGCCTACCTTAACTTTTTTGAAAAATCCTAGGTAGGCTTGTCGACTCTTTACTGCTCTAAATTCTGTAATTATTAAATAAAAGAATGTACTATGGCTGTACAAAGATGTTTGAAAGACATGCTTTACAATACTTGGGAATGAATGAAAAAAAATTGAACCATCCAATCATTTAAAATACTGAATTCTATTTTAAATGGTGCCCAGGACAATTGTCCCCACTTCTCCCCTAAACAGTAGGCTATGTGAATGAATGTGAATAAATTCATTGCCAACTGGAGCAAGGAGCAATCCTTTTGTGTCTAAGGTAAGGTTCTTATTAAGCCTTTTCATATCTGAGAGCTTGGATAAAACTAAACATATCCTTCCTTGTTGCCAATGCCTACAATTTCAGTCTACTAACATGAATTCTCTTGGTTACAGCTACTTGCCTGCAAATTGGTCACAGAACTGAATAAATAGCTAGCTTTCTAGTTCTTTAGATAAATAGCTTAGATTTGAAGAAATCTTCCTTTCCTCTCCAATCCTTGGGGTTTTAAAGGGATTTTTTCTCCTGACATCTTTTCATGTGGTGATTTGGCTCAAGCACAGGGTCAGCCTGGTTGTGGATAGGAATATTTTCTTATGGTTTGTGTTATGGGTATTGAGATAGTAAGAGTCAAGACAAAGTCTTCCTTTGCTGTATTCTTTTTAATATCAGTGCAAGAGATCTTTGGGAAAGATTAATAAAGGAATTCTCTCCTCTCTAAACTTGAGGACATTTATTGGATGCAAAATATAACTAACCATCTTAGTTAGTCCCCCCCCCCAGACCACAGATGGCAAATGTCAGGATTGAGATGCTGTTCATATTATGATTCTTATGAGCACAAGGAACAGATGGAATTTGAGTATCTCAAACTAACCATTATGGGATATCACTAGATCAAGGTGTCAGAGGTTATCATTGGGTGCTACATCTGTTGAAAGTCAAGTCCTACCTCTGTGGTTTTTAAACTGTTTCCTGGAGAAAATTCCTGGGTGCCCTCAAACTTTTATCAGAAGTATATAGAGATACATAACCCAAGAAAAAATAGCTTCTCACCACTCATAATTTCCTGCAGCAGAAAGACCCAGCAGAAAGACTGGATTTGGTACAGGCTACAGCTATGGTTCATGCAGGGCAATCTTCCTAATCTAGTGCACCCCAAGTGTTTTTGATTACCTGTGAGGATGTGATGGGGTTAGAGGGCCAGTGTAATGCTCGAGCTGTGTTTCCTAAGCCACCTCCAGAACTTTTTGTAAGTCCAAGAATTCTAATGGGCAGAAAGGCTGGTCTTGCTCAGTGTATTCAAACACATGAAAACAATTTTCTGAAGCTAAAAAGAAGCCAAGCAGTTTTCTATAGCTTTATGATTCTCTCATGTATTCAACAGAAAAAGGTATACATGTATACCACTTTCCCTAGCAGGCAAAGGATAATCTTGGAAAAGAGAGGTAATAGCATTTTGATCTTCAACTGAGATGGCACCCTCATTTCAGAGATGCACAACTGAGGTGCCACGATTGTGTGTGTGCACCCCACCAAGGCCATGGATATGGTGACCAGAGACCCACCAAATTTTTTTTTACTTGGAAGGGAAAGTTATGGAATACAGGGAGACGGACCATATTAACCTCTTCTAAAAACCATATGTTTGCCCTTGGCCTGTTGTGTAATCTTGCAACAGAAAATTGTTAAGAGTCTGAGAACCAGAGGTGGAATAAACAAAAACACAGCTAGTCAACAGCATTGCATATATGAATATCAGAGAATAGATCATAACCTTATTAAAAATATTGCCTGGTGTAGGGAGGGTCATAACACTGGCTCTGTAGATACCCAGCTTTAAATATGCTGTGTTTATATTCACTTATATCATCTTTTTGTTGAACTTAATAAAACAGAAATATTTATACTGGTCTCAGCAGAATGAGTAACCTTCTTAGAAATACCTAAGCTTGCCATGTGGTTTTTTTAGAAGCAGGTTTTTCAGTTGGGAAGTCAGATTTTTCTTTATTTACTGCTTTAAAATTCTGTGTTGGATACGAAGCATAATTCACTTTTCACATCAAATCCTCCCTGAATTTTATCAAGCTAGATATTGAAATATATATTTTATTTTTGAATTCCTTGTAATCTATTTGCTCTGTTATAGTTAAGGCCCATGAAAACAAAATAAAACAAAATTTAATCCGAAATGCAAAACCTTTGTAACTTTTAGGCAGTGAGGGTTTTGAATTGGCAGTTGAGCTCAGAACAGTTAAAACCAATGGTAAACCTGCCCAGAAAGAAATATACAGTATATTCTGGCAATAATGACATTAGGACTTGCAATTGCCTTGTAACTGTTTTAGGTATAGAACTAGATATCAAATAGAGGTGGGTTTTGCATATACTAATTAACCAAATTTCATTTGTAACTCTCAGAGTAGAATGAACAGACTGTGTGTGGTTCTGGATGACAGAAAAATAAACAGCAATGGAGTCACATTATAAATTGATTAGAAACAGCATTCAGTATTCTGGAGCTTTTAAAAATAGTACCAGTGGAGTCTACCATCTTTGTCTCCTATAGGTATGAGTTCATATAGACAGATAAGTGAAACAGAATATGGGTAATTTGGGAAAGTATTGCGTAAGATGTAGCAGTTTTTGAAGGATGACAATTTTCTAGTTTGAGAATCACTTGATTTAGTGGGAAGATCTGGATTTGGATGGTCATCATATCTTAACAGCACATGAATCACACTGAATTACAAAGACAAACTGCCTGAAAAACTAATTGTTTGCTGACTGGGTTGTATGATTTGGGCTGAGTTCTAACATAATGAGGTTATCAACCTGGATCAACCAATACAAAATATTGTTTTGTTTACACTGACACTATTTCCCCCCCTCCAATCTCTGCCCTTTACATGGACAAGCATAAAAAACACACAACCCCATTGATGCAAATCAGCATTTACCTGGTTTGGTCAGAGAACTTTTAGCTTAGTATCCCAACATCTTATACTTGGAGTTCATGGAACCCTTAGAAGGTTCCATGTGGGAGCAAAAACTAAAAAAAATAAGAACTTAAAAAGTCATCCATTTTGTGAGTTTGTTTGTTGTTCAAAAGAAACAGAAACAATTTACCTTCACACAGATCAATGGTGTTATAAGCATACTAACTGTTAAGGGGAGAGAATGAACTGAAATAAAAGTTGTGAGAAATCCTCATTCTTTGGTATTGTAGCTGTTGAGGTCTCGGTTGCTCTGTTCCTTGTTCTTTTGAAAAAACTGCATAGGCACAAATTAAAGACAATCTTCAACTTTAAGATTACTGAGTTGTCAAATGAAGCAGCAATCCCGTTGGCTTTTCCATTCATTTCCTTTCTTGTCAACCCTTTCTTTGAACTCTGCTTCCTAAAAATGTCCTAAGTCCGTCAAAACACATTGTGTTATCATTGGTTTTTCTTTTTCCTGACGTGTTTCCTTGTTTTGTTTGTTTTTAAAATTATTCATTTCTTTCTTTTATTTTTTTCCCCTTAAATGGAACAGTTTGTTACAGAAGAAATAGGTGCAGAAAAAGTTTCTTTGGTTTCGATTAAGTAGTACATAAAAGAGTCTCAAGTGTCTTTAAAGGATCATTACAGCATTTGGCTTGCTAGTGAACACTCAAGTGGTGTTCTCAGGAAAGGGGCTATTCACTGGTAAATGTGCACATCATGTGATCAGAGGAACGCTGATGAGGAAGATGGAACTGACATATCAGTAGGTGATCATGGTAATTTAGTGCGATTCAAAGTTAGCATTGCTACTTGACTTGAGGAACTGATCTCTTTCAGTTCACTTGGAAGGGGAGCTGAAAGAGAATCATCGTTTGACCAATATGGATATATGCAAAAATTGATAATACTGATTATGACAACAATGACAATGATGTTAGAAAATGGCATGTGATGATGGTCTTTGGTCTGCAGTATCCTGCCTCTTTGGTGTGTTGCATTCTTTTACATGAAGTGGTAAGTGAAGATGGTTTTTATCCATGAAACAGACTCTTGGACAGCACTTTTTAAGTGTATGTGCCAGTGATGAGTGACATCCTGAAGGCTTTTGCTTCATTTTCCTGCTTGAACACCAACTAACTCAAACACAGACATTATGGGGGGGGGGTAACCTTAGTGTACTTGGATAACAGTGACATGATGCTTTATAATTAATAATATATTTTCTAAAAAAAACCTAAAACATTTGTACGGTAACCTGGCTTCCTGAGTGTGAGTCTGCACTATGTACACATAGAAATTGTGAAAACCTGCAAAAGTGTGCTTGAAACCAACATGTTCACTAACACCCCCCTCAACTCCGAGCACGTCTTATAAGAACAGGCAAAGAGTGCAGAGCAGTTCCTGTTGTTTACATCTATTGTCTTGTGCTTGATAATTTGTGTTCAAGGATCCAAATCATACTGATCCTTGACCAAATGTTTGTAGACAATTCTTTTTAAAGAAAAAAGCCAAATATATTAAACTGGATCATTCTGAAAATATTCAGTGTAACATTGCCTAAGTCTCTAACATAAAACCCATTGTTCTTAGGTCTAGTTAATGTTTGTGCTCAGTACTTGTGTATTTCAGTGTTTGGTTGCTTTGGAGTTTTAGTGTGGAGAATCTAAATATTCAGAAAACAAATGAAGTCAGATGTGTTTGAACTTTCTGTGGTGAGCAATCTATTAAATTAGGTGCCATTTGTTTGGCCCCAAAGACAATGAACTTTACTTGGCTCTGTCACACTGGCCATGAATTAATTTAAGAAATGAATGATTACCTTCTGTTTCTGACATGCTTAAGCTGCCTTGACTATATTCTTTACCTGCACATTAAAATAATAGTAGTAATAATAATAATAAAGACCCCTCCCCAAAGCCTGATACTCATTTAAAGTAATTAAATTAAATGCCCTGTATTGTAAAGTAGTATTAACGGTTTAAGAGAATTGTGCTTTCAAATCACCAGTGAAGGGCCCCATTAAAAATTCATTCCTTTTAAATAGATATTAGTTGAGTTGTGCCCAATTCTGACTTGATTCTTTGATCATGCTTTGGTACAAGTGCTGGAGGTTGCAGAGGATCCCCCGGTGCTCAGATCATCTTGCCATTTCTCGAGACTCCGCCTCCTAGCATTCATGAAGAAGTTACTGACAGTGGTAAGTTCCAAGCCCAGCTGTTGAGAGATGGTGATCTGCATTTCTTTTGATGGACGTTTGTTCTCTTTGAAAATGGCAAAAAGTGTTCTGCGTTGGAGATCGGTGAAAACCAGACGAGATTTCTTCTGGGAGTTGTTCCTATCTTTATTTGGTTCTTGCTCTTTGCGTTTGCAAGCTTGGAGAAGAAAAACAGAGACAGAGAGAAAGAGAGAAGAGAAGAAAGGATCAGTGCATGCATAAGAACTAATCAACAGAGCAGATGACACACAGAGGAAACTGGAGACTCGATATGCACTGTTAAACTGGATTGTGCAAACTGCAGAATCATCAACGTCTCTTCTGACTGGATTGACTAATGCAGACTGTGTGCTTTGTTAGGAAAAAATATTGGTTCTTACAGAGCTTGTGATTAATATTTAGAAGGTACCATCTAGGCAAACCAAACAGGGATCTGGGATGGTGTGGGTGTACCCCTTGCCTCTGGATGAATAGGTTATGGCTGTTTCACACACATACTCCACACTCACCAATTATAGAGATACCATAATTTGTCCCCAGTGAATGCCTGCAAGCTCTCTGTGAATGCTTAAAGGGGCTATGTACAGAATACTAGCCTTTTTATGGAGTGTTGATAGACATATATACATATAAATAATAAGGAGTTAAAATGCATACACTCTTTTGCCAGACAGCACAAGAGAGAACAGAGATGGCTTTGGGAAAAGTCTGACTGGGATAGAACTGAAAATGATTCATTGTCCCCTCTTTTTTGCCAGTCAAACACAATTGGCATATTACCTTCAATTATTACACAAAATAATTCCCACTGAGTTTGATAGGTTACCTCCCCCACCCCGTTATCTGTATGAACCACGAATGTTGCAAGCTGTAATCTAGAATACCTAAACAGAATCCACATAAGGGTACTCCATCCAGCTGCTGTGTATATCTATGCAATGAAGACACAAAAACAGCAGGAATGCCCTAGTCAACTAGAGGCAAAAATCTTTTGGAAATGAATGGAGATACATATCACACAAGTACTAGAATGGCCCAGGGAAACATGAATTATCAGCCATATGTCTTTATCCTTTGCAAGAAGAGAAAACATAATCCTCAGGGAAAGGATGCTAGACTGGACATTCCCAGATAAAGAGAACAGTATGGGAAGCAGAGACCTCCAGCATTCTTTAACTCCACAAGCATGATACTCCCCAAGCAGGAGGCTTAGGAAGTTCCCATTAAAGGGAGGGGCAGTCATCTTTCCTCTCTTCTCCCAATACCAGTTTCCCCACTGGGTTCACTTTCCTTCCAGAACCTTAGACATAGGTTGATCTGTATCATCCAGAAATTAGCTGAAATGTCTGAAGGTGAGATTAATAGTTTGGCTACATTTATCTTCTCTTTCTATTGGGGAAATGACATTAATCCACACCTTCTTCCAAAAAGAACAGCCACTTAGTATGTTTTGTCATCAGCTAAACCTATTCTGTGTCATACCCAGTCATGGTGTTCCACATTTCCTGAAGAGCAACAGAAAGGCACAGTGATTGTATCACTGATACAATTTAAATGTGAAAAGGAATAGGATTATGCTTCCCACCAGTCCCATCCCCGACATTACCACAAACCTGGAGAAATTCACCACCAAAGTGGAAATGAAGCAGTTCCTATATAATAAGTGCCTCCTCCAAGCAAATGAATAGATATTCAAACGGCTCTGATAGTTAATTGAGAAAAATTCTTCCAGCACAGCTGGTCAGACCCTCTTGACCTATTGTTTTGTGTCTCTTCCTCTGAATTTGGCCATGTTCTACTGCCTGTGCTTCTCCACTGCAGCACACAAAGTAAATGCAATACTAATCTGTTAAATTAATTGGAGGCAAAGCTAAACCAACACAATTTTTCTCCCTCCTTTTCCCCTTGTTCTGAGCATACAAAGCCTTTGCCAAATGTATGTTTACAAACCTGAGGTTCCCTGGACTGTAATCAAGAAGGCCAGTGTGGAGCATCAGCCTTTTACAAGCTTGTTACCTGCATCCAATAAAAAAAACAAATTAGCCCTGAAATTTCTGTTTGGACACTTACTGGATTCTAGCACAGCTGCATATAGGAATAAGTGGTTCTACCAACAAGGGGAATGAAAGATACTTGGAATTCTTTGCTCAATGATTTCCATCCTTCCTTGATACTGAAAATTCAGTTCACAGACTGGTGACATCTTGACATTGCTCCTCTAGTGCAACTAATTGAAAGTTCAAAAATCTAAATAAGCATAAGGTTCATATAAGCCTAGAAATCCACAAAAAATAAGAGTTTCCACTGTTAGCTGTAAAATTATAAGGGTCTTTTCTGCATGATCTCTTAATCCAGGGACTTCACCTTCCATTCTGCTGCATAATACACTTGCAATATTGACAACCATATGGAAACTCCTAGAGATACTGTGGCCCCATCCCATGCCTATCAGTACCCTGCAGCTATAAATGTGCTTTCATATGAACTTTTTTGTTTCTTCTTTGCTTTCAAGTTAGATTCCTAGTGACTACACAGACCAGTCCACACTGCTTTCTGGGCAACTCTTTTCAGAAGTAGTTTGCCATAACCTACTTCCTAGGGTTAGGTGGGAGATACTGGACCAAAGTGGGCCAGCAGTCTTTGATGCCCAAGGCAAGACCATTACTCAGATTCCCCTGTTTCTACTCCAGCATTTTAATCACCAGAGCAAACTGACTCTCTCTAAAGTGACAACAGTAATGCAGATCAACAAGCACACAGGAGGACAGAGACCAAAGTTGCCATTCTAATAAGGCTGGTGGAGAAACCCATGAATTTCAAAGATTTCCTTTGAAATATATACTAGCCTGACATTTGTAGTACAATTCTATAGTCACAAACAGTGGTTCTCAAACTCTGCCCTGCAGCTGGAGGACTGAGTTTGAGAACCCCTGGTCAAGACAGTAGTATACAAAAATGGGCTACATTGGATCAGTATTTGCGAAAGTGTATCTATGAGTTAAAAGCATATATATATATATATGGAGAAATGCACTCAAAAATGCAGACAAAATTTTGTGAAGTCTTCTTTTTGTTAAATCAAATTATTATAGAAATGGAATGAAGAAAAATTAAGACTAGAACAATGATAAATGGAGAGTAAGTACAACCAAAAGATTCATCTACTCCTATTTTTCAAACGTTCTACTAACAAGCCCAATTAGCATTTACTTCTGGGGAAGCATGAATCAAAAGCATGTTAGGTTAATTTATAAGGTGGGAATTGTCTAGGACCAGACTGTCATTTTTGTTGCATTTTAAAAATGAATATTCTTTAATTTCATGTACTTTTTAGGATTGAGGCACTGGCATCACTAGTGTGAAGTGCTCGGGTGGGCCACCCAGGGCCATCACCCCTGGGGGCCCCAGCCCACTCCTGCATGGCATTGCAACACAGTGCGGTGGCTGGCAAGTTCTGCCTCACAATGCTAGCTTCAGCCAGCTGCATTGTGGGTCATCGCCCCTGGCAGAGGCCCATCCCTTTCGTCTTCATGGAGGAAATGGGCAGGTTTCTGTTGGCTCCTGGCAGTGTTGGAGAGATCCCTTCTTTTCTCCCTTGTAGGGGAGAAGGAAGCCTCCCTGCCAGCTCTGGAAAGGCTCAGATTTAGCACATGCACAAAAATCTGATGTCACCACCCAGCCCCAGTAAACATAGCATGTGACTATTATTATTGTGCTTATTATTGTCATTATTACTACTATTACTGTAAAATTTTATTATTTAAAAGGTTGTTTTTATTGTTCTTCTGGAATCCTGCAGGGGAAGAATACAAAAACATAAATCTTGTACTAAAAATGCTGTATATTATTTCATCTAAATATTATAATAGCAACCATGCCTGGCTTTTGGGGGGATAGCTAAGGTTGGCTGGGTGTTGCTGTTTGTGCTATGGGACAAATTCTTGGAAGCAGAATTCCTTATTATTTGTTGTATTCTCTTGGCAGACTCTGGTTTTGGTGGATTTTGAAGTCCTAATAACAAATAATTTTACTATGGTATAGCATTGCGACTTTATATGTTAAAAGAAAACATACCTGCAAGAGGTCTTTTTATGAGAAATTTCCCATTCTTTTAAAAAGGTAGATTTGCTCAAGTCAAGCTCAGATTCAGATGACTGCATGGTCACACCCATGTTGTTTTCTTAGCAACAATACAAATAATAGATAATACAATATTTGTAGCTCAGGGTTAAACTGTTGAGTTCTCTGCTCTCTCTGCCTGGTTTTCTTGCTGCAGATGTTTTATTACCAGGCAAAAGTAGTATCATCAGGGCATCAGGAGGTGAAGTTTGCCTCTATATACACCTTCATTTTTCCAAAATATGTTCTTTGATTTTTCAGTGGCCTCCTACCCAAGTATCAAGTAGATCTGAATATACTTTTGTATTTTTCAGGATTGGTTAGAAACAAAGGTATGGGAAAAAGTAAGTCCTCTGCCTGCCCCCAGTAGGTTGCCAGATTCTGGCCAGCCTCATGTGGGAACGACCAAAACCTCACATCGAAATCTCACGTGACATCATCACCAAACATGGTGCTTCCGAAATTGCACGTAACGTTATAAAAGTGCCAAAATCTCATGTGATGTTGTTGCTGTTATAACGTCACTGAACATGGCATCGCTGAAATTGCGCGAGATTTTGGTGATTTTTTTTTTAAAATTGGGGGGTCTGCGGGACAGCAGGTAAGGTGTGTGAGGCTGCAGGATGGGATGGGTTG